>JAQFYU010000870.1:0-17993 GCA_034694905.1 Ceratophysella granulata | reverse complement strand
ATAATGTGGCCCTTGGTATACGATCTAAGTGTGTTTACAATTCGGTATGCGGAATAGTAGAGAATATGCATGTATAACTTTAATGCTTTGTTTTCTGCGGAACCTTGGATGACGTCACTGGCCCTGGCCATATCTTTGTTTTGAAGGAATATGAACGACAATTAAAATAATAGGATAAACTCCAACTCTTCCATGTAGCCCATGTTTTCCGCTCTCTATGCATAAATTAAGGATACATAGCGCCTCAGTCGACGTGGTTCAGTTCCCAAATACAGCACGTAGAATCCAGGTTCAAATTGCCTAAATTAGTGCCATGCGACTTTCCCTAGAATATTACCAAATCAATACCCTTAATTCTCACCTCCGTTGCTCCCTGTTCGCAATTCAATGTTTTCCTGCCTCAAACACGGCACCAATTATTGAATTTGCGATGGATTCATTTATTGACAAGAACTGGTTAAAAACCAATACAATATTGACTTTTATACCAAGTTGAAACAGGGTACACGACGTATTTCAGAACAGATATTGTACCAGAAACATATGATTCTGCTTACAGCCAAAAAACTAGTTCGAAACAGAAGAACATTAGGCCCTGCAATGGAAGCAGCCAAAATAAGACACCACAAAGTCATCAAAGTTTCCAATCGAGATGTAATACGAAATAAGACTTTGAAAATCATATGAAATTAAATCTTTTCTAAAAGGCTTCATTTTGAACAGGAAGTGGTAATGGAATCCCTTTGGACTGACAAAACGGCTGTCATTATATTTTTTCGCCGTTTCGGATGATTATTCTGTCGGCAGGCGGCATTGGAGCTTAGCGCTCTGCAGCCCCTGCTTACTGAACACGACATTCGGCTTGTTGGAATTGGATTGCAAGAATTAGGACTTGAAGAATTTGTCACTGGAGAATATTTCACTGGTGAACTTTATCTGGATGTAAAACAACAGTCGTATCGTGCACTGGGATACCGCCGATTCCATCTTCTCACACTTCTTTTTAGCCTTTTCACTAAAAATGTCCGGCGTGCATTTGCCAAGGTATTTCATTATTTCTTTGTCGTATTATCAATTTTGCCACAGATATTCTCATTTTGGCTCTTGATTTCTTTTAATTGTTTATGATTTGCAATCTCGCCTTTTCCGCAGTGCTTGTTATGATTTTACGCGTAGAAACCGTACTATGTATTAAAACATTTAGCGGTTTTAGTGCTTCAAATGGTTAAACGCAAGACGCATATCGCATATATTTTACGTGTATAAACATATATTTCTTAGTTCAGTGCACATGTTGTGCAATGTGCATAATCCTGAACTGATTGCAAAGTCTCAAATTTTTACATAGCTAAGTACAGAATAATTTTTAATTCAACCGATAGGCGAAATATCAGTGGATCTTTGAAATTTGGCGAACCAAGGAATTATGTCAAAGATGTTGTTCTAATTTTAGTATCGTTTCCGCGGAGTCAGAATTCATTGTACTTTTGCTTTCGAGAAGTGATCAGAGTATTACCTACAACAAGAAATTAGCGCATCGAAGCACTCCACTTTATTTTTAGAAGCTAGTTTTTGTTAATTATTGTCAAACCTGATTTCCACGTTTTAACAAAATCAATTTAAATTATAAGAACAATAATTAAATAATTCAATTACTTCTGATCTTGAAAATCTGTACAATGGTAAACTTGATGTGCTTACAGGGTCTGTCGTCAAAAATGAAGTTTGACATGCGAGGTGACGGGCTACAGAATGGAGGGATGATTATCGTGAAAAAAGGAGGTCAGGAAGTTCTGCTTTCCTTCCGACAAGTAAATCCTGCCGACCACGTTGAACCTGCGACAATCCTCAAAGCCCTCGGCCTTGATGAACCCGACGATGACTTGGAACCTGATGTCCAGACTACCGCAATTGCTTGAGCAGAAGTAGGAAGTCGGGATATTTCCAAGTCATATATTAACTGCCACTATTTGATGTCCCTGTTTCTGTTCACTTGCCGCTGCACAAAAGAAAATTAATTCAAGATTGCAAATCTTACATAACAGAGATGCAACACAGTCAGAAACTCTATAGTTCGTAGTCCGCAGTTATACCTTCTCTGCTCCGTTTTGAATGACCTTCCCATGGTGAAATTGTGTTTATCGCAAACTTTGGGAGGTGATATGGTTTCATTTAACTAAAACGGGAGGTATAACATTATGGGTTGTCATTAAACCATTTGCTTTAGACTAATTAAATTTGATCTTTGTTTTGGAAAATTCAAAATGAAATAGTGCATTGAAATTCGAGCCATGCGGGGTGCGGGGAAATAATGTTTTTCAAATTAAAATCGAAAAGCTATGGTGCGTTTCTGTCCAGTTTTGAATACATATGAATACGTCGCACATGTTCTCTTTTCGTCAAATTGATTCGAATTGGCGGCTTTGTTTGTGAAATATTTGCCAGGTCTTTTAATATTAAATATAATTTCACTATGAGCAGAAATACGCATATAAAAAAATACCTCCAAGAAATGTTGAGACAAATTGAGTCATCGTTCTCAGATTTAGTAGTACTATGCAAAGCTGAACCGACACACAAGCAAATCACATATATTTTGATGAGTTTTAGCACTCGCATCACATAAGCAAACAAGCCACAGAATTCTGCACCAGGTCTTTATGGCTCATTCGCTTCTTGAATGTTTATGTCATGTATCATGCACCTAGGCTAATGTAGTCATCTATGTATAGTCTATAGTGTTATAATTCTTCTATATATATGCATTATATGTATGTACTAAGCTTAAGTTCAACCAAAAATAGTTTGCTCTAAATAGGCAATCCGCACATTCAAAGATGATCTCAAGGTTATTTAAATTCAACATGAATGAAACTGAATCACTTCACTTTTAAGTTAACTCTACTCGTTCTTCAAGTGTTAGCATTTTCTCTTGCATTTCGTGTTTGTGCTGGAATTGCCGCAATGCATTTTATTGTGATCCTCTTCTGGAGTGATGCTTCTTTGAAATGATAATAAGCGTTCGACTTGAGTATACGGATACGGAATAGTGCTTCGTAACTTTAAACTGTTGAAAAATCTAAAATCGAATTGTTCAAGATAAACCGAAACTACCAAAATGTAGAATAAAACCAGGATGAAGTCAAAATTACAGTTATATCTATTTGTAAATAAGATTCATGCAATGCAATGAATCAAATATTTATTCGGAGCTGTGTATAAATAACACCAGCAAATGGCTCCATGTACGGTACAGCTCACGTACATATACATAGTTGACAGTGTGATATTGTTTGATGACTGGCCTGACTCGAACTCGTGTATTTAACTTATCGCACTTCCTCTTGTTTTATTTCATGGCGTGCCTTTTTTCGCGTTTGCGGTTGTCCTGAAGTTGAAGTCCTGATTATGCCTATGTTGATTTATTTTGTTTCTACTAAATATATGAACCGCATAGTACGAGTACATTTAGACCAGTAAATATTGAAAATCATTGAGTTCCTTTAGTTCACTAGTTAGCAAGTAAAATTAGACCCTCCATGTTTAACCTTAAATCTGTATCAAATTGTGTACTATTTTCGTTAAATTAAAAACCAATTTTTGAGGAGCAAGATGTTACTGGAAAGTCTTAAGTTGTCTTTCTACGGCAGTACGACATATCTCTTGTGCATCTTTATCATCTCGGTCACCGTATCAGAAATTAAAGGTAACTCAATATGCTAATGGTAAATTCAGAGTTTCGATTTTTTTTTTTTTTTGCTTCACTTAATATGAGCCAGCAATACAGCCATTTCTTGAAGAAATAAGCTGTCATGGATACAGAGTCATAGAATTTTTCATGAGTAGTGCGCTCGAATGGGTACCAATTACTGCTTTATATATTCAATCAATTCTATGACGCAATAAAAATAACGAAATGACAAAAAAACGACGTCGATCATATGAAAAATTATTACGTATTTCAAATATGTCTGAATATTTGAATTTCCGCGCGATAGGTACGCAATATAGTCGAGATTCACTAAGTCATAGCGCCTGACTAAACAATATGTATCAACAAAAATTAGCGTAAGATTGAACGTGTATGCGAAAAGTAACTATTGCATCATATATTCTCCAAGCATCAGTAAATGAGGACATCATCGAATAAATTGTGTATTTTTTACAAAAATTGCATCGTCGTCTAAAATTAATGACACTTTTTACCAAAATGTTGCTCGAAATTAATACTTCAATTTACTTTCATGTTAAATGAATTCATTTCGCTAGGGAACCACCAATGATTTAAAAAAAAAAGCAATTTGTAAAATAAACACGCAAAAATTCTTGATAAATTCCTTTTGTAATGTAGAATTTGTTTGTCACATAAACAGCGTGCTGAACATTGAGCATCGTTGAAATCGTGTTAATATTTTTCCTAATTATTGTTTACAAGGATTGAAATGCTACAAATGCGGTACTTCCTCATTCCAGTCCAGAAGCTACGAACATGACACTGAAGAATACAAGAAGCGAGAATCCGATTCCTGTACACATTTTGAAACTAATGGAGCCTCCAGTCAACACAAAGTGACTTGTGGTGCGTCACAAATCTGTGCCAAGTTAGTTACTAGAACTGGAGATCAAATGACAGTTCAACGTGGTTGTGTTTACAAGGAAGCTGCAAGTGGACATGAACACAGACTTAATTGTGGAACATTCTCAACAACTAACGAAACAGCAAAATTAGGCATACTGGAACAGGAGCACGCTTGCTACTGTGACACAAACTACTGTAATCAAAGTTCCAAAGTGTCCAATTCCTGTGCTTTTCTTTTTCTATGTTTAATTATATTCCAAAGCAGAATTCTAATACGGGTGTGCTAATAAATTGCACTTTAGCTTTAACTTTACGTTGATGTGTCAAATTATAGAAATCTGTATGTACTTTATCCGCAAAAGACAAGAATTTGACATATAAAACTTATTAAACTTGTTTTCGCACAACATTGAACTAAATTGGCATGAAGGGCTAACTATTTTGGATGTGCACTTTATCCGAATCTGCAAATTCGGTAGAGCTAAATACATTAATGATAATCGAGATAGGTACTAAAGGATTTTCGGAACCAAAATCGTAATTTTGGAAGATCGTATCACAAAACTTCACTCTCGGGAAATTGGTTTTTCTTTATCAACAATTTGGATCAGCGAAACTTTGTTTCAACTAAACTTCGCTTCTAACAAGAACTTGCTGATTGAACGCAGGGTAGATACGCTGGTTGTTATCTCGTGTAAACTAAAATATGAATGAACAGAGTCTGAGTTTAAATTAAATTACGAATTTTAAATTCAATTGTCATTAGGTTTTGAGAATCAATTTTGAAAATAAGTCAAAAGTCTATAATTTTCACTGAATGGTACTACAAGTACTTCCTAACGGTTGTATTAAATAAATTTTCTCATCCTCTCAATTAAATAAATATTTCAATCTGTCTACACCAGAGCGATTTGACTACGAAAATTTTCAGTTCAGAGTTGGATCATTTATATTCTGAAACTAAACAATTGGACTCAACGGGCTACAATAAGAGTCATATCTCTGAAGCTATCGTTTCCTTAATAAAAGGAAACACTTTGGAACTTAGAAGGTTGAAATGAAAATGAACACTCGAATTGTTAAATTTGAATACGTGAAAGCCTGAATAAAAGGTTTGTTTATAAATAAACATATGTAAATTCGATCTATAAAAACAACTGCAAAAGTAGCCTTGTTCGCCGTGCGCCCAAACTTGATGTTCACATGGAAGGTAGTTTTTGCTAATTTGGATAAAGGAATTGTTAAGGTAGCTGTTAATTTTTTATTTTGTTTTATGGAGGGTGCCACGGAGGAAGTTTTCGTGACTTTTTCAAGACACGTTTTTACCAATCGTTTAAGTTATGGGAAAATCAGTAAAACTCAAGTTTAATAGCTCTTTGAAGGCTCTTACTTTAGTAAATACAAAAAATTGAAACACCGAATTACTTGTATAAAATATTTTACTTAATCTATATGATTAAACAGAATATTATCTGGACAGATATTGTAAACTTAACTGACAACATTTTTACCCAATATTTACCGAATAACACCAAATAAGGCCGCCTGGTCCCCACTCCTGAAATGTCATCTGCTACGTGAATGTGAATCTAAAATTGCAAATTAGCAAATACAAAGATCAATTGTGTGAAATAAGAGATTTATTAGGATTATTTAATTCATGTATTCCGTTCCATGTTGCATTAGCTCATGTATCCCGGTTTTCCCATTATTCAATTAGCAATTCTAATGGCTGTTGCCATGCTCATCATTGAACAAGTTACTATCTCCATATTTCTGCTTTCGGAGTTGGTTGGACTCTGTAATAATGTACGACATATTTGCTGGAAGCTTGTGATCTTTAAAGAGTATTTCAAGATTTGGATTTTCTTTCAAGGTGTCACCAGTGTCACTTCCTCCAGAGAGAACTGTTAAGTAGTCATATTGATTACTTCGTTCGTAGAGGTGAGAACCACGACTGGGTACTTTTGCCCATGCTTCCTTCGTTTCTCTTTCAAGAAATTCCCCAATCTTTACATTTCCATCCTTACTGATTTCAGTTTTTGGTATCTTGAATTTGAACTCATTGTGTGTCAGGCAAATCCAAATCGGAGACTTCGAGGCATTCGAAATCCAGGTTTTATTACTTCCAAAAGTGCTGTTGAACCAAGCTCGAAATCCTTCAGCCATGATGTAACTACAGTGATCAAGGATACCTAAAATCATGTAGTACAAAATAGTAGGTGCATAAATCCTTCATGTTCTGAAACAATATTATTTAAATGCTAAGCCGTCAGCTTCTATAATTATCTTTTGACATTTGACAATTAAATCTAGCATTGGTGACAAATATACCGCACCGCATACGTATTCACCTAACTCCCTGGAATGAGTTTGGACTTCTGAAGAAAGACTGGTCATTCTAATGAGTCATAACATAAGTCATAATTCAACTTTGCACATATTTAATAGATGGTTATTAAGTTTTAGTGTAGCTTATTAATTTTGAGCCACATAGTATACACGTGATATGTTTCATTTGAGACATGAATGCTGCTATGTTATAATATAACTTGACTCTGAACATGCTATATTAAAATTGCCATTCGTAATTCGTAGTACGAGGGCTATTTCAAAAGTTTTTGCTCGTGTTCGTCAAAAGATCTCTGATCGAAAAGAGTGGTATGGGGAATGGTCTGAAACTTTCGAAATGTTAAATATCTAATTGTTGCAAAAATTGGTTGAACACATTCATAAAGACGGATTTATGAAATTGGCCGTGGAAACTTTTTTGTCGTTTCTTCAGAATTTTTGTGAACTTTTGCTCTTAATTTTTTTTATCTTGTTTTTCTTTAATAACCTGATAAACCTGGATACTTATACTATACATACAGCTAAATAACGAAGTACAAAACCGTTTCTTCTCAGATTCCGGATAAGGAATGTATTTTGTATCTTCCCGAAATACAGCATAGGGTTAAGAATTAGGTAAACAATTTCTGTCCGATTTTTAAGAAATATTTCCGGGTTGATAAGAAATGAAAATTTCGTAGAGCAGTCAGCCTAATTCAAAATTGTTTGAATTCCTGAATGGACCAAAACCATCTTTTCCGAGAATTTCGAAGCGGGACGGATATGTTCAAGCCTGCTCTGTTTTCGTTGCTATGGAACCTACAAATTTTTCAATATGATTTCCAGCTTTTCCACTGACATTGTCCTACAGATTTATTTACTGCTTCTATTGATTATTTTAAGATTACAATTACAATCACAATTATTTCCAAAGTAGAACGTAATGCTATACTTACGTCAAGCAAACCCGCTGATTTGTTTAGAATATGAAGTAAAAGTATGTAGAAAATAAAGATAGAGTGTAATGTAGTTAGTTACGTGGACAAATCGAGACTGAATCAATCTTTCTTCTTGTAGAGTTTCGAGCTCTGAACTTTGAGTTTAGTTAGATATTGAAACAGATAAATGCCTGTGTGTCTGGCGATCTCAATCTCAAGTGTGAGTGTGAGTCATACAAGTATATTTATGGATATTTTTAACTGAAGAGCTACTGGTGTAGCTGAATCGTTGAATGATAAATGATGCACTTTAATGCTGTGTTCTGCTGGAGGGTATGGTTTGCAACTAAGGATTACACAATTTGGGATTTGGGATCGGGAATCTCACATAATTCTCTGAGTAAAGTGTAAAGTTCAGCCCGTTCCATCATGGCCCTCGAATTTATACTTGATTAAATAATTTGTGCTTAAGATAGATGCACCAAGTATTTTCGAGTGAATATTGAATGTGATTTGAGATTTGACGTGCCCAATGCTTCGCAATAGGCTTATGCCTAGTGCGATTACAACGAATATTTTTAACTGTACACTTTAATTTAAAAGGAACGCTTGTGCATTTTGGAATTCCAAATCCAGCGACATCTGCTGAGTAGTACGTAAAAATACCGAAAACGTTGCGAAAGCCACTTATCCAGAATTTGTAAGAATATTCTTTAAAAATGTGTTTCAGATATTATTTAAAGTTTAAGTATCCTGCGATCCTGTGAACGCTTTTGGTTTGGTTCAATGTAATCGCTCCGAATGAATGAATACAATCACATAGCCGAGCTGCGGCTGTTGTGTATTTTTCATCACTGGTTTTTAAATGTATACTCTTGAATGAATTAATGTAAAATATAATACTTTCATTTTTAATTATATTTAAATGTATAATTTTGCAATTTTTAAAATACAACTCATACTATGTATATATTCAAACTACAAAAAAGAAAGTTTTGGAATAAATATCTAAATGTACACGAAAAGTGAGAAAAAACGACGACTATAAAGTTCATTTTTGGTAAACATCACAGGTCCTTTGTTCAGAATTGAGGAGACGATTTGATTCACCAAACTCTGCATGTCCTCTCATTTGTTGAAGCCGGTAGCGGACAATTCCATATTTTGTGGAACTCTTCGAAATTGTGCAGACTTCCCTTAATTCTTAAACGACCAGGACTATGCTTGTCTTCAAGGATGTTGGACTTGCAGGATTCTTCGTCGTTCACTTCACAAAATGCCTTGGTGTCAAGAAAGATATTACTGGAGTTGGATACATTCAAAAATCACAATTTACAAAGATTTGAATTAAGCTCACCTGTGCATATGAAATGAAGAAGAGTTGGTTTGAATTGTAGTTGAGTCCAGGCAAAGCTTTTTCAAGTCCCTCACGACGAAGATAGTTCTGGTAGGCTTTGAAAGCTTGGCGAACTCCGCCATTATCCGCAATGTTCTCATCTAGCGTCAAGGTCCCATTCACCTAAAAAATTGAGTAATTCAGCTTAATTGATTATCTATTTCGTCACTTGTTCGTAATATTATAGGCCAAGTAATGGTTCAAAAACCAACTAAACCCAACTGGCACCTGTCACTGTCATATTTCAGTATTTAGTGGTCGAGTATATAGGGGAAGCATATTTACGTAAATATATTTCGAATCGATGTAGATTTCTTACTAGAGGCCGGAACTGAACAATTCACACCCGCGGCGTGGTTCTCATAACCAAATACTGCAAACATTTTTGCATGTTTTAATAACAATTAAATATCTCTCTCCTTTGGTATATTTTCGCATGTTTTTGTGCATATTATTTGGAGTTAGTGACCCATTTGAGAAGTTTTACTTCACTTTTTGGAGAATTTTTCTTTTTTACAATATTATCATAGCTATCTATTTGAAAAGCATCACTGGTGTCTACTTACTGACATAATTTAGTGAAGGAATTTCAAATACTTTTGGGGAATTTATAGATTATTTAAGGGTTTCAAGGTTTTTTCCTTAGGTTTTTGCAACTTGACTGGACTTGATAGGACATCAATATTTTAAAAAAATGGATTTAGGGTTAAAACATGAAAAAAAATTCTGTTTCGTATTTATGTAAGTATATTGTCGCTGTTGGTTCCTAATTCATAACTCAGCGCATATATGGACCATGTTTGTTTGCATACGAGCCATTTTTCAAGCTTCATGCTTTTGAGTTTGAAATAAAACATAGCTTACGAAAAGATTACAGTCTGGATCTTTGTACTTATCGTACTGCGCGACGAAGCAGGAGCTTTTCGTGTTGAACCGAAATGACGACCAGGAAGTCCACCAATCATTAAATACACCGTCTTCGTCAAAAGCGCGTCCTGCAAAAATTATAGCATTTTGTAGTATGGTGTTGTTGACAAAATTTATAGCTAACAACGATTACCTGTCGAATCGAATCCATGCGTAATTTCATGTCCAATGATTGACCCAATGGCCCCAAAATTCAGACACCTGGTTACCATGTATATGTTAACAATTTTGGAATAAATATAAGTGATATTCTCGTGCTAATAATTTTAAAAGGAGTATTTACACTTACTCGAGTGGGTTATCATGGAACGGAATTTGAAGGATGGCAGCCGGTAGCGCTATAATTTTCAATTGGATTTAATAATTTATGAAACAATCAAGAAATCGTCTAATACCGAAACTTACTCATAGTATTGAACTCAGGTTCGTAAGCAGCATTGACTTCCAGAGGAGACATTCGCCATCTTGAAAGATGAAAAACGTACATTTTGTTTGGATTTACCAATATTTTGAACTGTTTCAAATTAAAGTACCAGTTTCGATGCCAAAAACGATCAGGTATTTGACATTTAAAACCAGATATTTTGCAATAAATTAAAAAATTAACTATTAATCAGCTTTTTAGTTAAAAAAGGAAATTATGAAATATTTAAAAGTATTTCCCTTAATTTTTACAAAAAATTTGACAGAAAAAGTCAATTTTTATAAACACCTGGAAAATATATATCAATACAGCTAGCTTATACATACATAGAATTTACCTTTCATAGGTTTTAGTGGTCCCCAGTTTCTTCAACTCTTGGAGACTTTGAAATTTAATCCCGTCCAGCGTGTTTTGTAAATACGACTTTGATGCATTTATGGTGAACTATGGTAAATCAATCGACATAATTTAAGAAATTAAAACTAACTAAACCATTGGTATTGGTAGCAGATTTTGTCTGCAGCATACGTGAATTCCAGGTTCCTGTTCCAAAGTCGAAGGTTTATTTTTTGTCAAATGATCTATTGACTTGGGATATGCTAAATTCAATCTCATCTTCTCAATTTTGTTCTTCGCTTCCATTATGTCACTGTATTCCAGCCACGAATTTCCAATTAAAAGAACATCAAATGCTTCCTTCAAGTATCCCACCATTCCTGTCACCTAGAATTTTAATCAAATATAGAATATAGTGGTAGCATAAATGCTCAAAAAAGAATGAAAAAGCTTTTCAAATAGAACCGATCAAAATTCCAGTTTAAAACTCTATTATTGAATATGCAACAAGGCACCTAAATTAGGACCGGTTCACTGATTATAAATACAGTTCGTACCTGATCCTTAATTTCGTCACCGAAGTACGTCTGGATATACGGTAGTGTCATTGCGGATGTAAAGTAGTCCTTGGTTCTTGAAACGCAAGTGAAGGGACTATAGACAATTAAAGTAGACATTTTAGCAATGCTGCAGAAAAACAATTGAATGAATGCTAATTTATTTTATTATTTTACCTTATTTCACTAAATTTTAGTATATCCTTATAATGAAAAACTGATCCCAGGCTTGGGCTCAGGAAGGCCAAGTCAAGTATTATCCGCCATTTCAAATAGTTTCCTAAAATAAAGACGGTAAAAGTTTCAATGCAATGCAAATAAGTAAATATTTCAATATTTTAGACTTTACTTATATCCGTCATTGTGAATTTCTCCAGTACAGAGTGAAGATTTCTTAAATCGTAAACCTTCAATATTGAAACTTGAAGTTCATTCCTGTTGAGCGGAATACTCGATCCAGAATACAATTCTTGAAAGAGTTCGGTCCAGTTCAATACCTTCAGGAAATATGTCAATATTTAAAGATAGTATGGAAAATTAATAATTCGTAAAGTAGTTTCATGGCAATTTAAATTGAACTACATTGTGTGAAGTCCTTGACAGATCGGCGATGGAAGCAAGTTTAAAGAAGTCAGCTTTAGCTTCCGTTCCACTTGAAGGCAGTGAAATCTGAAAAGCGTTAAATAATGGACAATTATTCAAGAACGGCTTGTATACATATTAAATTTGTCAAAATATGCAATAAACGATGCACCAAAAATACGAAAATATGCAATCAAACACGATACAATAAGCATCTGTTAAGTATTGTGCGTAAAATACGCATTTAAGTTTCATAAATTTAATTACCTGATATATATCTGCAAAAACACAAAATATTATGATTGAAAATGATGAAGAAGACCACAAGCTGGGATTTTGGAAATTTCAAAATAATATAATAGAAAGAACTAAAACTTGCCGGCATTTTTTAAACGTTCAAGTTCCGAAATATGCCTCACTATGACTTTAAATATTGCACTAAATTTAAAATATTAGTAAATCTATAATTAAACCTATATAAAAAAAATTAAGCAATATATTAATTTCTTAGAATTTTAATATAAAACTAGCTGTCCCATTGGTCAGAGATAATATCAATATCACTGATCTGTACCTGTGTTTTGAATTTGCCAGAACGATTAATTAACAGAGCTACAATGGGTAGTGTTGTGCAGTACAGTATGTCTTTTACACTCCTTCACTTTTTCTTGAAGCCCAGCTATACATTGTAATACCAATGTGAAAATATTAATTTCAATGGCCCATAGCATTGCTTTACGTTGCCATGACAGTTAAACCACTGTTATTTGTAACGGAGGTGAGCATCATCAACATTCTGAAATATTCGGAATCCAGAATTAGGAGAAATTAAATTGTATAGGATTACGTTACCGGGTCACTGGCAGTCTTGTTGACAAAAGTTGTTGTTTGACAGAACAAACAACACAAAATATAGAATACTTTTAGAATCCAGAGTTAGGAGAAATTGAATTGTGGAGGAGGATTAAGATTGCGTTGCCAGGACATTGATCACAGGTAATTCTATTGAAATTACTTGTTGTGCGACAGAACAGACAACATACAACATTTACACGGCTTCTCGAAAATATGAATAGGGATGTTGTCACAAATACCTCTGCCAACTTTGTTTCCAAAGCGATTATTTTCCTAGCTGCATCAGAAGTAATCCAATCATCATAGGAGTAAATTCCTTGCCAAACAGTGGTAATCAAATCAACATCAATTTTCTTGGATGTACTTCCCAGGATATCACATGAGAGCACAGCTGGCTGAACCTCAAATAGTCAAAATTAAATAATTCGAATCTTAATATTACAACATATATATTTGTGTAGTTTTCTCGCTTAAAAATATAATACATAGAAACATAACTAACCTCAATTTTAT
Organism: Ceratophysella granulata; assembly: GCA_034694905.1. Classification (NCBI taxonomy): domain Eukaryota; kingdom Metazoa; phylum Arthropoda; class Collembola; order Poduromorpha; family Hypogastruridae; genus Ceratophysella; species Ceratophysella granulata. The sequence goes on along the minus strand of JAQFYU010000870.1, from coordinate 4,555 downwards.
ATTTTGGAGATTTGACACCATTTTGAAAGTCATTAAAATCAATGTTGAGGCCAATTGAGAATAAATAGTTTCCACCAACATAAGGATTAGTCAAAATTTGGAAATTTCCACCCATTTCACGACGAATTTTACCCAAGGTTTTACCCAATTTTGAACTTTGCAGCTCCGTACTATTTTCTATATCTATTACCAAGTGCTTGATAAAATTCCTCAGTTCCTGGGATTCTTGTGAACGATTTCCTAAATTATAAATCAAGAAACGTGTATTAGAGGCTTGAAAAATTGAAAACAAAATTCGTTAATTTAGGCCTTCGAATAACATACACTAATATATAAAGTTAAGATATTTTGTAAAACTAAATAATAAATTTCACAACTTATTTCAAATATATTATTTAAGGCGCAGGATCTTCCCAAAAAGGATATGATAGTTCTTTGAATATTGACTTTTCATTCGTTCAAATCATTGCAAATACAAACTTACCATTTTTGTTGTTTAGGCATTTTTTGTAGAAAATTTTGGAATCCTTAAGACTTTGAGAATCACCTGGTCTATTATCACGTTCTAATATTTCTATAAAAAAAAGTAGAAAATGATAGTTTAAAAAACTTAAAACTGAAAACAATGGCAAGGTAACTCCTAGTCCACATTACCCACAAGCTTACATTTCCGAAAACCAATTCTAATTAGGGATTTATTGAATTGCTTCTACCACATGTGTATGATTACAGATGGCGTATGAAGTAAAGAGACTTTTGTACTATTATAGTTGCATTCACATGTAATACATTATTTCATTGGAAGAATCAATAAAAAATCATATCAACTTATAATATATAAGCAAAAAAGCTAAAAATTATGTGAAACAGAGAAAAGATGCCGATAAAATTACTAGCGCTGAAAGAGACTTCGAATATACTTAACAATGCTTTTATGGATCAGATACTGTATACTGTATTGATAATTCAAATCGGCCACTTAGAACTGATCTGTGGCTATACAAACTTGCAGCTTCAATTTTTACTTTCAACAAATTCTTGGTTCACGGGTTCAAAGCTATAAAGCTTGAACGCTTGAAACTTGAAATTACTATGACTTAAAAAATTGAAATATTTGATATGAATTTCGGACCGGTCATAAGTTTTAGACATTACCTATTCGCTATACTTATCATTTGAGTACGAGTAATGTTTCTACGTGTATAAGAATACATCGTGTAAACGTTTATCTGATGTAACGTAGGCATCCTATGAAGATATAGTCGGTCCAAATATGCACTAAAAAGGTCAAGTTATAAATATGAAACGGAAATGTTTTTTTGACATTATTGTTAAACAAAAATTTGCTTTTAATTTTAAAAAATACACCCAGTTAACGTTATAAAAATTTAAACAATGTCTGAAATAAATATTAAATGCCACATGTAAAAGCACTTACGTGTTACGTGCCAAATATGTAGCAAAAATATGCTTAAAACCTCTAAAATTAGTAAAATATCCAAATGTGCAAATATGCAAGAAACCTTCGGAATAAAAAAAAGAACCTGCAGTATAAAATTTAGTAATTGAAACCAGGCCGAACCCCCAATAAACTCTATTTTTGCAAAAACAAAATTTCAACAAATACCTTGAAATTGTAAGCCAAGCTCCTTCCCCAGTAATCCGAATTGAGTTTCAAAAGTTTTATTTTTCCTCTTAATAAGCTCCTTTTGTGTAGTCATCCATCCGCCACATGCAAATTCGTAAAAATCCACACAAGGATCCACTGATGGGTTCAAATTTTTCCGAATCCGACTGGAAGCTTTTAAACAATCCGCAGAACGACAAGTGTAATTCGCTGATACTTTCATAGAAGCTCCGGGCACATGTGAATCCTCTGAGGACTCGCCTTGAATCATATTAGAAAGTTGCCAAACTCGAAATCCCAAGAGTAGGATTATAATCACTGCAGTTGCCGTAGCAAATTTCACGCTAGTACTTAGCCTTAATCCAAAACTATTAATTCGGTGCAGGAGACTTCCACAATATCTGGATCTGTCCACTCTTTCATTGTCAGCTATCATAAAAATTTGACTATTTGTTAATTCACTCATTTCGGGAAATTATTGGATTTTAGGGTGCATACGGTAAAATATGACAATTGAAAAAATATCAACCTATCTGGAATTTTAAACTCACTAAATGTTCGTGTTGCTTGTCAAAGGATCGAGATCGAACTAAAACAAAGTATCAATGAACATGGGCCTTTGTAGTAACAAGATATGTAATACGTTCCTTATATTTCAAATTCCATGACTATGAACTTAAAAAAATTGCCAGCAGCCAAATGAGTCAGACACAATGGTCGGGTTTAGCGTATTATAAACGTTCATCAGAAATTAGAAATCTAAGTCTGCATAGATTTTAGTGCCTATTTCGTCAATATTGGTTTTGACTATTTCATGCCACAGGTATGCTTACTGTAGAGCGCAAATATGAAGGCAGTTCTGAGGAAAAGTGAGTTAATTAACCATAGGTTGTCGTTCTGGAGTACTTCTTTCGAAAGAGTGATTTAAGCAGATACAGTTAAAACGAGAAGTACACGTGTGATTTGAGATTACCAGATTTACAATTACAAAGTGAAGGAAATACTAATATAATACTTAACTTGAATTTTGGGAACACTCGTTTTGCTTGAAATAATTTTTCAATTATTGCAAAATTGGTAAAAAGATATTAGTAGTTAATTTATGCGCTCAATATAAATATACATTTACATGGCGCGTTTTTCCACTTTCGTCTGTTCCATGTATTCAGGTAATTGTGTTTCTCTGACATCGTTCGTACGTTTTGTGAAAGTCTCTTTGGGGTAAATATCTGCCTTTGCCTTTTGTATTCATTATACGATTTATATCCGTATAACTACGCATTTTAGTAAATTAAAGAATGATGTGAATTAGTTACCTAGTTTTATAGATAGTTCATTTTAAAGTATCCATATATTGCATTTTTCAAACAGGAATTCAATCAAATTGTAAAATCAACCCTTCTCCTAGACAATGAAATATAATTATAAACCTCTAGTTTAGGAAATATTAAATGCGGTTAGATCTTTTAAAATCTAAAAACCGAAAATACAATGCAAAACCTAAACTCTGAGCTCCAGCACAAAAATCATAATTTTATTGAAAAGTTTTAGTCAGTTAATCTTTCAATCAGGAAAATTATGATAAAAGCCTAATTATATGAGTCATGCCCATTCGTTTTCTTCTTTTGTAAGGCCGTTAAGTGTTTGGTACAATTCAACGCTTGGGGTTTTTATTTTTATCAGGAAACGGTACCAAAAACGAAGAATTTATCCTAAGTGTTTCTACAAAATATTTCTCCAAAGGTCGATGCATATTGTGATTTCTGCCACGTGATAAAGCAACGAGCAGAGATAACTATAATGGCATACTCATTCTAAAGGGAGCTTAAAATAATAGCAAATGGCTTGAATAGTAATATATCAGTTGAATTTCAATATTTGTTCAAAAATACAAAAGTGCTTCCTTTGAAATTGGAGTCGGTACTGAATTTAATCAAACAAGTCTTTTATAATTTGCAAGTCAATTTTCACGAAATTCGACAGAAGCCGAAGCCGAAGTACTAGTGAATTAATGTTGAGATGCGAAGATCCAGAATTCATCAGAATTCAGAACTGAGGCCAGGTGAGGATACCAATACATATATGAATAGAGTTGAAGGTCAGGCATGCAGGATGAAAGATGAAGATCATCCACGTATCTTAGACAGGAAGAAGGTTTGTGCTACGACATGTACGAGATGCAAAACTTGAAACATAATTGATACGTATCATTTCGAACTTCACCGTTTTACAGTGTTAAAAGCAATAATACACATGTACTATGTATAACTCAGAGTTTTCTGTTTATTATCTGATGCTGATCCCAAAAATACATGAGTGACGTACATTCTGTATGGTACACAAACAGCTAAGACCCCATCAATCACATCACCCGCACATCGTATATCATATATGTATAATCAATTAGAAAGAATGCCAGCAATTGCCTTTAGTTCCACAGTAATACAGTATGTATGTATGTAAATATACGAGAAGAGGTGGTATGTGATACAATGTATACCGATTACTTTTATGTATAAACAGCTGCAGTTTTGTTTGTAAGTATGTAGATAAATACCACAAGATTAGTCGAGCCGTTGGCCTGTCAAACTGAAGTCTATAACGAATATTGTGTTTCTCATTACACTATTATTTTTGTACAATAATTATTTAAAATCAAATTTCATAGATTTTACAAAAATCGTCGATCTAAAATCTACGATATGTTGAACTCTAACAGGGTTTTTTTTTATATCGGCATTGTGGATAATACTTTTCAATGTAGCAAAGTATACATCGACTTTCAAGTTCAACTTTTACCGAGTAAGACTATGTAGAAGCTAAAATCTGTAAATACTATGGTAGGTACCAGAAAGTTGTATCCACTGAATGATGGCTGGAATTCGGGTGCTACATGTATAATTTTTTTTCTTTGTTAAAGTGAAGCGT
>JAQFYU010000869.1:0-18005 GCA_034694905.1 Ceratophysella granulata | reverse complement strand
TACAAAGCCTGAACAAATTCGTCGGGAGTACCGCCTCGGTGTTGGTAACGGTTAATGATTTCTACGAAAGGCTCTGGAGAATTCTGAAAGACAAACGACAGATTATTAGCTGTTGTAAGACAAACAATCCAGATGAAAGGTCAGATTCTCCTATTAACTCTAACCTTGAAGTAGTTTTTGACTTCCTGCTTTGTAAACCCAATATGACTTGCAAAAGCTTTCCAATTTTCACCATCCGTGACGAAGAGACTAGCAGCCAGCTCCTGTAACGCTAAAATACTCCAGCGGTCGTTCTGGTCATTCGGTGTTTTCTCACCTTCGTGTCCAGACTATACAGAAGATGAGCAAATTAATTTGTGTTGAAAACAATTGTAAGAATGCGAAAGTTGTATAAATTACGGTATCGCATCCTACCTTTTGGAGATTAAATTCGAACAGCAGCTCTTCCTGTCCTACTTTCACGAATCGATGCACAATGACTTTTCCAAAAGGCCCTCGGTCAACAGCTTTATCCGTCTTGAATCTGAAACACATCGTTAATTTGCATATCCGGTTGACCTGTATTTGCACATTGCATATTTAATACAACTTACTTGCAGCAATACTGCATAGCGAAATCTCGTCCACGAAAGTCTTCCTCAACTTTCTCCAATGACTTGTGCTCATCTTCTCCTGCATCCACGTCAGCAGCAAAGTAGGAGGACTTTAGTCTAACGAAAATCTTTCCAGGCCGGACATTCTTCGGTTTCGATGAACAACCAACTCTGTATCGATAATTCGTAAATTCCGGGAACCGCTTGTCACTTCGGTAGCAAGTTATTTCAAGGGCGAATCTACTATCACCAGATTCTTCCATGTTAGCTTGACACTTCATTGAGAAGGCGACGAAATTGTGAAAGTAGGACATTCCAACACGTGCTGTAAACAGAAATATAGAATGTTGAATATTTAGCGATTCTATAAAATAGTAAAATATTACACCCGGTGATAGGTAAAAACATAGGAACTTGCCTTCGTACAAGCTGGCTGAGATGATGTCCCATACAACTTTGAAGAAGCTGAAGTGCGAGACTTTGAAGGAAATAACTGTGATTGGCTGTTGGTGTCCACACAACTTGATCTTAGTCAGTTCATAATCCACATCCACAATTTCCCATTCTGTTGGTTCATCTTCAACCGTACAACTTTGAAGAATTTGGAGGCTGGCTAGTGGACCAAATAATTCAACGATCTGATCATAGTCTGGAATAGGCAGTTGAATTGTGACAAGATCGGGTTCAAAGTGAATTCCGTGAGGTTCCATCATTAGTATAGGAGTGGCGATTGCAAATGGAGAGTCTTGATTTCGTACCATCTTTCCTTTACTGATGAAATCTAAAGTCATGCAAAAACACGTAAGTTGTAAGTTCACATTTGCAAAAAAGTCAAGGTGATGTATGGGAAAAGACTTACCAGGAAACCCCAGTTCCGTATCAAGAAAGACTTTGGAATTGACAGTGACATCCTCCAAAACAGATCCCTTTGAAAAATTAATTTCCGCACCGGGAATCTCAGGAATAAACAGTTTTCCTCCGATTCTGGCCCTTATGTGTTTCTGAGTCTCGATTGGCTTCTCACGAATGACAACAATGAAGGAGCAGAATTCGTACGTCTCAAAAGTAAGTCGTTCTCCTTCCAATGTTATCTGAACGTCATGCAAAATGTTCCACGTGAGACTTGGGTCAGTCTCACTCCCAGCATCTTCTTCTACTTTCGGATCATCCGTGTACAAGCAATAGATTTCATCACCCGGAACAGGAACAGTATCCAATGGAATGGAAATGACGGCGGGATACAGCTCACAGAATTTTGTTCCTTTGGGCTCGAGTGAGATCACTGGACTAGCTGCTAGGAGACGTAGGCCATTTCTTCGAAATGATTCAACAATTCCTGAACTTGGGAATGTTCGGATTTCAAATGGTGAGGGTGCCGGGGGTTTGGGCTTGTACCGAGTCTTCTTTCGCGTGTCATAGGGACCTGGGGAGACATCTTCTTCTAAGAGGGGCAGTGTCGGAGGCTTTGGCCGGAAGTTGGATGGGATTTCATTGCCTTCCAGAGGAACGACTACGTGGATACCTTGAGAAGCCACCCATTTCACTCCAATATTCACAGGACCACTAAGATTGCTGATATTGAGATAGGAAGACGTTACGGAGTGGTGACTGCTGTTGGATGCCTCGTTTTCAATCGCCTGATCCCATTCTTGTGATTGATTGAGCAATATATTGGATGATCGAGCTTCATCATCCGAGTCCCAACTATGGGATTGTTCTTGACTTTCCGTGAACTCCACGCCTGTTCAATTTGAAATAAATCACATGGCATTATGTCATAGCATGTCCTATAGAATGTATTGTAAAATGTTTTGCATGGTCTTACCTTCATCAATGTCGCTGGCGTATCCGGGTGACACGTCATTGTAGGGTACGGCTCGCTTTCTGGTGACAATACTTCGACTAATTCCGTGCTTGCGCTTACGGCTAGTAAAGTTGAAGGAATTTTCAGAAGACGTTCCATAGTCACTGTGAACGCTTTGAGCGTCTGTGGAAGGGTATTTGAATTCGGTGAATGGTAGGAACGGAAGTTGACTCAAGTGTTGGGATGATGTTGATGGAGCAAGAAGGCCGTTATCAGGATGATCTTCTGCAACGGGTCCTCCTCCTTTGAATTGACTTCCTTTCAGAATGAGTCGCTCCGATCGGCGTTGGGGCTGTGGGCCAGTAGAAACTTGGTCATCGGAAGTAAGTTGTCTGGCTTCCGAGGGAAGAGGGGGAGGGTTGGTCCAGAAGTGTGCTATTGGCGGAATTCGCGTTGTTTCCAATCCATCTCTGGTTTCATCAGGTAGAGGGATGATTTCATTATGATTTCCTGGTGCTGATTCTCTCTTTGGTAGTACATTGTCGAAATTAAGTGATTTACGAGCTTTTGAAATCCTTTTGAAACTTCTGGCCGGTGATTGACTGGATCTAGTTTGTTTTCTAGTATTATCCGTTGTAGTGTTACTGTCAGGTGTGGCGGAATTAGATCCTGTGCGCAGACGACGACTCGAGCCTTCCTTCAAAGTTGGGATGGGAGTGGGACCCATGACCGAGTATTGTTCTGCAAGTAAGAAGTTACAAGATTAAGAATTAAACCAACTGAAACGCACTTGCGCTAGGCTTCAACCGACAAGCGATGACACCACTTAACTGTTTCTATTTCTATACTTTAACTTCATTTGGGAAGTTGAATTAAATATAAACGTTCACTATATTCAGATTCAGATTACTTAATTATTAATTTTATATTTGATTTGTGATGATTAACTACAAAGCTATATTTACAGGTTAAATATACACGAATATTTATTTGTACAAGGGAATCTAAGAAGCCTTGTTACTTCAAACAAGCTCAGACACAAACTGACTAGAATAATCGAAAATGTAAGCTGAGATCATCGACATTAGCAACGGTCGCTGATACCATTTCCGACGTTGTTAAAAAAAAGCGCGGCTTCCACTTGAGTGAAGAAAATATTGCGCCAATTATCAGGCGGGCAAAAAGTTTACGCATTCCTTCATCAAATCGAAAGTAAAAAACGAAGAGTAATTTTTTTTTGCAATACTGCGACACCAGGACGCCACAAAAGTGCCGCCCATCCAATTGGCGCTCAATACAGCCACTTCACCGCCATAATTTTGTAAGCGCCTTATCTTCGTCCGTTTACATGGTGTATGGCGACTACAGATCGACTTATAAGGTAACGGAGGGAAAAGATGGCGCGCTTAATATCACACCTTAGCATGTATTAAAAAAACGTATTTCCTCTATCTCTATCACATGCATTTAATTTACTTAACAGTATTCCAATTCTGAAGCGCATGAACATACTTTGTCAATGCATATAATGTGAATGTAGAAACTCGACTAACCACATTGTCACACGAAGAAAGGATAGTGTCGAGCGGATTACTCGACTCGCTGACATGGATCTGCGGCACACTTCCCGTTTGTCATAGCTTATTCACCAAATGCACTGACATTGTTTTCGGCGGTTATTTATTTTTCCAATTAACCCGGATTCCAGATCTGTCAGAAATAGTTCACGACGACGAACTAAACCCATTCAGCGTTCTGGGATGTGGGAAGGCTTCAGCTAAGCTCCCGGAACTGACAATCTGGCATCCAATAATTCTCTGCTAACTGCTGCTGTCCTGTTGTACAGAAGAGTATTTTCTAAATACATGCATTGGCTCCAGATAAGATTTGTAAAACTAGAGCAGGAACGTTTGACATTCAACATTAGATTAAGTAATTCCACCAAATCGCTTCAACGTTTAGCATACTTACATATTTACATAAATAAATAAATTATACAGAAAGTGAAAATAGAATCAAAGTTGATCATCTTACCGTCTTTTGTCTTTTTGACATGGATTTATACTTTCACGCAAGCTGTCACCTCAAAAATCCGAACAATTGCATTTTAATCTTGAATGTTGAATGTCAATGTGAACAAACTTGACTTTTGACTGGGTTTCATTTGCATGCAGCACATTCACATGCAACTTTCAGTTCAGCAACTCGGTTAACAAATTCGCATATTTATTGCAGTTTATTGCACAAATTAGGATATTAAAATAATTCTTATTGTTTTTTATTTGCACAATATTTATTTATGCAAAATTAAATTAATGGAGGGGAAAGTATTCAGGTCAAGCTCAAAGTTAAACCAACGCTCCTTTTCTCCTTCCGATTTCCAAGGACTTCCGCTGCAGGGCCTTCGCCTAGGCACAACTCTCAAGCGAATCAAACATACCACATTTGAATAGATGAAACGAAGCACTTCTATTGTGCTGAAAAATTCGGTAAGTTACAAGCATTACACAGGGTTTGTTTCGTGTTCCATCTTCTGTCAGTAGTGCCTCAACAAAACAAGTCCGAACGGGTTTTTACTCGGCCCTGCAGAGGGCCATGTTATATGCATTGGCCTCATGCTTGGGCATTTTTTTGCAATTTTATGAAAAATACGAAACCAGTTTGGAATTCGGGTGTTTCAAATTATGCATGATTTAATAAAATTCAAGCATCTAGCATTATGATAATTAGATTTTTATTATTGTTTCAAACATTCTGGAGTTCGGCGGAAATTGAACATGCAAAAACACAGATACCAGCTACTACCACCACGCATAATTTTCGTAAATGCTCAGATTTTAACGAACAAACTGCACGCAATAATTTTTAATATTTCACAAAACTTACCTTCATTAGTTTCAATGTCGATAAATGCTGGATGAGGAAGAAACCGTTAAAATACACTCGAACTCGGAAACCAAAGAACCGGAACCGGAAGTACGAAGGAATTTCTGAACGGCGTACCTTCGTTTGCATTTGCATAATTTGCAAATAGCTTGTTAGCTTACACTGGCCAACGAACTGACTGCTTGCTGCGGCTGGTGAAAGTTGAATGCTGCGTGCTGCGACTATTGAACAAGTAGAACTCCAATATTCGACAAAACGCAACCCGTTCAGGCGCGTCAACGTCAAACTTGCGAATACGCTCTTGTTTCACCAGCTAGGTCGTCGTACGCGTTATTACTCGTACGGCAATTGCACAATGAAACACGCAGCAACGAGTTTGAACTCCAGTCTAAAAACGCAACTGAATTTAGCCTGCGCGGACGCATTTCTCGTCGTCCTGAATTCGCAAACATCATGTCATGTGCGCTGGCCGCTGGCATAACCAGTCTGATCGGGCATTGCATGCATATGCACTGTTCTACAATTATTATGCAAAAAGTCTAGTATTTTTCCGGGAAACGATTCAATTCAGGATTTCAGCTTTTGTAATTTCGGTTATTTTATTTGCAGTAAGTACTTTGTAATTTGTCGTCATTTGTAATGTGAATTTATGTAAGTTAGATTATAGGAGCAAAATAGAAATAACTGTTGTAGCATGAAAAAATGTTCATAAATTAGACTAAACAATGCTGCTTCTACTCTAAACATATTTCTGTCATTCTACAATTAGACGTCAATTTAGATAAAGACTATAAAATGAAAAAGCGTACTCTTTGTTTGCGTACTTTGAATTTATAATTGTTTAAGACTGAGACTGAGTTAATCGTTGCTTGTCTCGCTCTATCCGCAACAACTTCTTCGTAGTCTTGTTCTCCATCTCCTCGTAGCTTTCCGCAAATAAGGTTTTGAGTGTTGGGTACATCATTGGGAGTTTGGGCAGGTCACGAAGAGAAACACACATATTATCAAAAGCTATCCCCACGTTCTGTTCCAAGTCTCCACTAATTTTAGGCACCTTCGAGTATCGTTGACTGAAATGGGTCAAAAGTATAAACTTTGCATTCATTTTCTTTCCAATGGCGATGGCTTCCGAGGTTGTGGAGTGCATCTTCAATTCCGCTTCGTGCTTCAACTCATCCTCCATCGTTGCCTGGATGGAAAATTTACATATATTACATTCTGCAACCAATAGTACACAGATAAACCTTAAAATTTTCATAACTTACCTCATGAATGAGAAGATCCGAATTCAACCCCAGCGTAACTAAGAAATCACAAGGCATTGTATCACCCGAGTAGGTTATCTTCCAGCCTTCCTTTCCCGTGACAGCGACTCCATACGCATTTGGACAGTGTCGAACTCCAATGGTCTCAATGAGTTTCATATTCAGGGCATCATAAAAAGTTTTTGCGAATTCTGGTTCCAAAGAGCTGTTGTTGTAAATGAGGCTACTTGCAGCGACGAGGCTGTAGAGGTGCTTCAGCTTTTCAAAATGCTTATGGTACAAGTAGAGCCAGGACTGGATCTGGTGTGGAGCAATTAGGAATACTGGATAGAAGGGAACATTCTGACGTGTAAAAGCAAGTTCCCGACTGCGAAGAATATTGATGAGACCCAAATGATGATCAGCATGAAGATGAGACACGTAAATTGCTTTTGTTTTAATTAAAACTTGATCCACTTCTTCCGGTCCAAAAAATCGAGCCAGTTGTCCAAATGTGCCCTCGCCACAGTCCAGAATCATGTTCGTGTCCTCGCTTCAAAAGAATTATTGTTAAAGTTAATATTTACTAAATACTTGAAAATTTTTTAATTGAAAATATCACTTACTTAACGTGCAACAGCATTCCACTCGTATTTCTCGTTTTATTGGGAATACAAGAACCTGTCCCCAGAAAAACAATTTTTGGATATTCCGCTCCTGAAGAGTCCATCGAGGCGAACCTAGCTTTGAGCTCCTTCAATTCCTCTGGAAAATTTTCCGTGTCAATGGTTTCTTTGATGTAGTCCTCAGGATTTAAGATAACGACGGAAGAGTCATCCAAACCCGAATTTGGTCTCAAATTGTACTTGAGTAACGTCTTTCCCATAATCAACTGAAGTTTAACGTCATTTCTGAATTCCGTTTCTGAGGCTTCCAAGTCTCCTTGCAGGAGTGGGAACATTTTCTCATCAATTAAATTCAGTTTATGTTGAACTCGATGAACGGCTTCACTTCCCATTCCAGAACAAACATCATTAATTAAAATGTGTCTTGTGGAAATCCGAAATTTGTTCATCCATTCAATGTATTTTGGATTTTGCATAATGTTTTTGGGTGTAAAGTGAACCACAACATGAGTCGAGTCCTCCTCTGATTGTTCTAAACCTTGATATTGCACGAATTCCGGATTTTGCACCAATGCTTCGAGGTAGGCCTCGTTTGGACAGTCAACAACTGCAAAAACAGAATATGAAAATTACATTAATCAACGTATTTGAATTGAATTAGAATATCTGGTTTAGCAAATTAATAAAATATCGTACTAATAAAAACCGGTGATCGTAAGTCGGGGCTTCGAACATCCGCAGCTTTCACAACTCGTCCATCTTTCAGTGTGACATCTAAACCGCTCTTGAGCTTTCCAAGAAGAGGACCGGAAGGCACACCGAGTTCCAAGCACTTCGAAATCATTAAGGCTCCAGACTTCTCCTTTGGTTTACAGATATAGCATATGACACACTCGACTCGTGGTTCATCTTTCTGTGGCAGGAGACCGTCGACCTTCCCCTTTTTGACATCAGGTGGGCCGGGACCTTTGGAGGAAGCGAAGGATGGAATTATTATTGCGTCCCATAGGTAAATTCGTTTTTGGGCTAAGTCACTTACTTTCTTCTTTAATAATTTCCAAATGCCGCTTGAATCCTTTGATTGGAGCATAGTAATCCGTGTGATCCTCATCTTCACCCAGGCTGGTATCACTGCTCGAGCTTTTTACATCGATAGACTCATCAGCCAAATCCGGCTCCGCCTTGAACAGTGGAACATAGTCAACTCGCATGATATGGTCTTCATGGAATTTGTTCTTGCTGATACAATCAGTCACGTGAATTTGGAGATCCTTCAGGATAACGAAACGGCGAGTTCCCTCGAACAGATGATCCTGTTAATTGATTCATTAGCCATTAACATTAAGTCATTGCTGTGATATCAGGAATTCATGTTAACTTTAATTAATTCCAAAAAATACTTACTAAACCCGGTGGTCCATGTAAAGCAATGGAAGGTACACCGATGTCTTGAATCGTTAGAGCCAATCCAGGTAAGCCCCCAATTCTGTCCCAAGAAGTACTAGTGAGGAAAACATGTTCTAATTTGGCTAGCTTCATCTTATGCTCGTGAGCCAGTCTTTGAGAGCCTTCTCCACAGTTGAAGAGATATCTGGACTGATCTGTGAACATGTACAGAGAGGCTGGTGCTCCTTTGGAACCATTTCCCAATATTTGAAGCGTTATGTACCCAGCTGGAAACTTGGCCATTAAGTCCTTCTTCTTTGCCCGAGCTGACTTAAGGATTGGAATATGAGGTTGTTCCTTGGGCATGTTGATGAGCAGGTCGTGTAGAGTGGTCTGAGCCTTGGATTTGGATTGAATATTAAGTGTTTCTAAGTTTTTTATAGTTTTTGCATGAATTCTTCTGGTGAGGATGATGAAGGCGTTCCGAAGAGTCCGCATCCGGATTCAGTCGGGTGTACCTGCAAATAGCATAAACGAACAGGTAAAAATTAAAACTATTGTGTTCAAACAGTCACGTTGAACATAAGCTTCGTCAGTTGACCTTTACATTCTGCTTTTTTTGTTGCAAAGATGACTATACCACGCGGTGTCACAGATTTCGGAATAATCACTTTCACCACAGCTCTGTCAACTTTTCCACTTTCCAACAGAAATTCAAGTCTGTCAAGTAAAATTAAATTTTCGGCTATTGGCCTCATTGTTCTTTGTATTGCCATGATTCCGGTAATTGAGTTCAACCAGTGCAAGTTCTGAATAAAGAAAACGTCTACTTTTAGCAATCATAAATCATTGCGGATTTTTTAATGATTAGTATTTGCCAACTACCTCAGAGCACAATTTTTGCAATCCTTCCTTATTAGCTTCGAATGAACCTTGAAGCAAAAACCCACCATTCGGCCCAATTGCTAAGTCTATGTACTCATCAAATCCTTTTGGACACACTCGTATCCGCCGTTTCTTCTTTACAAGATTTTCTGAAAAACGAATTGGGGCTCATTTAACTTTAAAAATTAACATTATTAGGCTTAGGCAGAGTAAATCAAATACCTGAACGTGCATATAATGCCAACAAAGAACGATGGAATAGCCGCCTGGCCTCAGATGCAATATTCTTTAGAACATTTTCTCCGTCTCTCTGACCAGCTAATCGACACAACTGAACATTCTGGATAAAAGAAGGACTGGAATATGCTTTCAACACAGTTTTTAGGGTTTGGCTCATTGGAAAGCCTATTTCGTCAGGATTTGATCCAAACTTCATTTTATGATAGCAACAAGGAACCATTGCGAGCAACTGATATTTTGAGTCCTTCAAGAACCAGTTCAGAGTCCACGGAATTAAATCTCCACAAGCGTGAAGACCAGTTAGGCAGACTGTCTTATATGAATCCGTGAATGGCTGAACTTGAATACTCGCATCAGCTGTCAGCTCCATATTGAGATGACTTAAATTGTCAGAAGACTGAATCATTTTATGCTCGGATGAAACTAGCCTCTCGGCTTTTGACTCAATAGCCAGAACGTCTATTCCATAATTTTCTGCAATGCCGGAAGCAAGGTAGCCCTGCGAAATGGGAACAAAATCCGCATTTAAAGGACTATCAATTGGGGACATGTGCTTTTCCTTTCTGTATTTTTAATTTACGTACAAGACCCGAGCCGACGTCAATAATCAAGTCACACTTGAGCTCCTGACTACGGGTTCCAACGAATTTAGACATGTGTTGAACTTCCTCCAGCTTTTTGCGAGGCCAATTTCTTTTGACTTCAAGGACTGGCAATGGATCTTTATTGCCCAGCTCCTCGATTTCATCAGCCGTGAGGTCATTGCAAGTGGGAATGAATGATTTCAATGAGACCGGAAAGGGGATCGTTAAATCTTCGTCCTAATCAATTAAACAACATTTATAATGTAATCAATCCATGATCCATGATGATTTGTGATACAGTATACAGTAGTGTGTACGTGAACCCTTACTTGAAATTCAGGTTTCAAAATGTTCTGGAAACTGACTTCCTTATTAGCTACACCTTGGAAATAGCTTTTTACATCTTCCGGGATTTTACTAATATTTTCAGGGAAGAGAATTTCAATGGCTTTGAAGTTGTAAGCCCATTCGTACTCACGGAAAAGTTGCAGAGCTTTGACGGAAAAGCTTTCGAAATCCGCAAATTGGCTTGGTAGTGTCATTTTTGCCTTCTGTAATATTGTATTCCAAAAATGACAGCTCGTGAGTTAGCGTCAATTGATATGAAAATATGAACTATCAAACACCTTAACAGATTACATGATCTAAAGCCATACAAACTCCGATAAGTATTAAATTAAATCGCAGTTTGCAAATCGCCTCCCAAACACCGACACCAGAACTGAGCTTGCAGATTTAAGGAGGACCACGAGGACAGGGATGACTCTACTGACAAGACAACTGAGTGCCTATTTTTCGTGAGGCCATAATTAATTAGCGCATATTAGAGAAGGTCAATTATAAGTTATAAGCAACAGATAAGAAAAGGCGAAAGACACAAGGCAGGAACAGGCAACAGGTGGCACCGTTGGACACGGTCACAGCACCGTTGACCGTTGAGTTGACGGTGGTGGACCATGCTGCTGCTGCGCAGGCGCCAATATTCTGTTCTGAATTTACTACATGCTACATGCTTTTCCCTTTTCCTTTAATGTTTTACATATTTTAATAAAATTTAAAATTGAACTTACTTTTCTTTTTATGTTGTTTGCGAATATCTGTCTGGCAATATTACTTCAGCGTGTTTTGTTGGGGTCGTCGGTTCGGTCGTACGTACGTACGTACGGTGAGGACGATGACAGGACAGGACTGTCGAGCAGGTTCGTTGTATTCAGGATTTCAGGATTGACAATAATTGACACTTTTACCAACAATTTAGGTTGTTTAAAAAATATGAAGTATATTATGCAATCGTACTACTTAATTGCATTCCGTTCGACCACACGAGCGACGGCAGGTACAAATTCAAACCCTCAAACGTTTATAATTTCCAATAGTACAACAAAGTAATCGTACCGTACCACGTAGAAAGAGTGAGTGTAGTGTAAAAGTGTTACCGAGAGAACCGAACGAACCGTGTCAAACCCTAGCGCGTGCTGCTGTAAAATCTTAAATTCCCCGCTTCTACAGTGACTCGTCTGCAAAGCACACATCTCATTCTCGGTCTCGTAGACTAAAAAAAGATATGAAAGATAACTCAAAATCTAAACTTTCGAATTCAAATATAAAATTCAATTATTATTTTTAGAATGCTTTTTTATAGGCTAAAGAGATAGGCTGAAGACTGGTTTCATAAAAAAATCGGACATTCGAAACTGTTTGGAGAAAAAACTTTATTACCGTCAAAATGAAAATAAAAGGAGTTCGAAGTACTAAAAATACTAACATAGTGTACCAACTAACTTCTAACTTCTAGTAAAATGAGGGTTTCACAATTACAAAATCTTAAATAAATTAATTAATACAGAGAGTCATAATTGTATAGAACACTAAACGCTTGAAGTCTTGAATGGCTTATTATATTAATTACTTGTAGCTGGTAGCGTTAGAAAATCTTATGGAACTGCGAACCGCTTCGTTAGCCGTGTGTCTGGTCATCTTCAACAAAGTCGTAGGCCTGAAAAATATAAATATGATGAAGATCATGAATTAACGTCATATTATGTTCAAGTGTATTAATATACTCGAGATAAAAGATGAACAAACCTTTTCACGTCCAACACACTCCACATGGGAAACCTGAAACAAGATTCACGAGGTATCAGTGCATGGTCTGTCATGTCATGAAACACTAATAAACGATAGAAATTAAGATAAATTCCGCGCACCTTATTCCGGAAAACGACTCCGTAGAACTTATGGGCATTTTCAAGCAATTCGGGTCGAAAAGTGGTGGTGATGAACTGCGCGTCTCCAGAGAGTTCGTGAATCATGTCAGCAACTGCTTTACGATGCTGAGCGTCCAAAGCCTAGTAACAAGAAACAAGATCAAGTATAAACCGGAAGTTCAGCGTTCAGCCCTCGATTTATGAGTACAAATAGACGTCACTCATGAAATGAGCATGAATACAGGGCATTTTACATTTAGTTGACTCACTTGATCAATTTCATCGAAAAGGTAGAATGGAGCTGGATCACACTTCTGAATGGCGAAAATTAATGTGAGAGCCACGAGAGATTTCTGACCACCTGAGAGCTGATTCATTTCCTTCATTTCAGCTGAGGCGTTGCCGCTGAAACTGACTCGAATTCCAACTCCCGTGAAAGTGTCTGAGTTAAATCCTTGAAGTGACATGCCACCATCCTGAAAGTTATACGTTGAATTAAAACACTGAACAGTTCTTCGAATACAGCTTCGACCTGAGCAAATGTGATATTATTGCTTACTTCAATGGAGGCCGGTAACTCTGTTTCTTCTTTATTTCCTGTTTGCATGACCAGCTGTCCATGTCCACCTGGAACAAGTTTGCCGAAAACTTCGGTGAAGTACTTGGTAACCTGTCGAAATGTAAAAAGAATGGCTTCCGTCTTCTGGAGTTCCAAGTGATCCATTAGTTCTGTGATTTTCTCATGCCTGGAAACAGATCAAAATCAAAATTCAAAATTCTGGAAAGCCTTCAATATAGAATGAAAAGAATACATTTAATTTCAGTACCCGACATCCAGTTCTTCCTTACGAGCAACAAGCTTTTCTTTTTGATCTGAGAAAGACATGAACTGGTCCAAGGCCTTCTTGTTGACATGAGCATACTGCTTGAGTTGTTGATTTGCCTTCTCAAGCTGGTTGTACAACTGTTTGATGCTAGTATTATGGAACTTTTCGAAAGCATCCGTAGGAATTGAGCCCAACTCCCGAATTTTCTTCACACACTCATTTATTTTTTGTTGAAGTGTGTTCTGCTTGGACGAAAGCTTCTCAAGATCCTTTGAGTCGTCGTTGATTTTTTCTTGACATTCCTTCTCTTCGATTTTGTAACGCTCGCATTGTTCCTGAGCTCCTTTCAACTGAGAATCGTTCAAAAACACAGAGTTAGTCAATTGCAGAAGCGAATACTAGTGTTCAGTGATTCCAATTTACCTTTGAGCTGGATTCAGCCAACTTCTTTTCTGCGGCGCTAACAGACTTCTCCAAAGCCTTTATTTTTGTCTCCGTCGTTTTCAATTCCGATCTGCAATGATCCAGTTCTCGTTTTCGATCCTCTACAGATATCTCTTGTAAAGCTTGAGTCAATTCGTCACGTCGGCTGTAGTGGACAACAATATTATGTATTATATTTAAAGATGCATTTAATGAAAGTATTATAAACAGAACAAGGTATTACCGCATGAGATTATTATTTAGCGTATTCTCCAATTTATTCTTCTCAGCTTCCTTCTGCATTCTCCTAGTGAACGTTTCCTTGTTGTCCTTGGTGAACTGACGGATTTGGTCAGTAAGAATATCCACTTCCTTCTGATCATGAACTGACAGACTTGAGAGAAGATCCTGATGTAATTCAGCCTCAAATCCTTCTTTTGTTGACTGAAGAGCCTCCAAATTGGACTTGAGTTGACTCAAGGATCTTTCTTTGGACTGTTTGGAACGATCAATCGAACTGACTTTCTCCTTGCTGAGCCGAATGTCGGTTTTCACTTTGTCAAATGTGTCCCTAAAATATTACTTGTTATAACTTTGCCTAGAGAGTCGCATCAAAATCAACACTTAGCGAAAGAATTTGCCACAGACTACTTACTTGATTTTACTGTTCTTCGTTTCATTCTTTTGCATTTCAGCTCCAATGGATTTGATCTTCTCCTCAACAGCGTAAAGTTCTTTCTTCAAATCTGCCATTTCACCTTCCAATTCGATCTTTTCCTTACCTAATGCAGATCGACGCTTCTGAATTTCCAGGCTGGAGCGTGAGGTGTTGTAGTAACCACCTGGATATAAAATTACGAATCATATTCCGGTGGCCCATACCTGCGGAATTGTCTTTTTTGGATTTGAAAAAAACGATTTACCTGTAAGTACACCTTTGCTAGCGACTTTGTCCCCATCCAAAGTAACACAGTCAAACCGATGAGACTTTGCAGTTTTGACAGCTGCCTCCAGTTCACGACAAATTAGAGTTCGTCCAAAAATGTGTCGTACGGCTTTCTCGTACTTTTCTTCGTACTTGATGACTCGCACCATTTCGATGACATTCTGAAAAATATATGGATTATATGTTCAAGCATAGTATACAGATTGTATAAATCATACTGTACAGTACATGGACTTACAGGGTCCTTTGGATATTGTACATTGGAGACCATCAAACGGTTGAGTGGCATAAAGTTTACTTCGCCTGGCAACTTCTGCCGATTGAACTCCTTCAACACCGTAGAACCAACTTCATCGGTTTCAACGATGTGATAGTACAATCTGAAGTACATGGATGATAGAAACCATTAAATCTCAAAAGCTTTAGAATGCATTTGATATTTGATTTATGCTTTTAACTTGTAACGAATGACGCACCGTTTTCCCGCAGTTACTTCCACTGCTGTCTGAGTCCCGTCGTCACAGCGGATGTTTTCCAGAATTAATCCATGATAATAGCCCTTGACGATGTGATCATAGCCTCCACGTTGTTTGAAGGTTTCAAGAACCTGAAGAATACTATTTCGTCCATTGAAAATCTCCCTTCCAGCCATTGATCTAAACTCGCCTTCGCATTTACTCAATTCCTCATTCTTGGCACTCAAGCTTTGTTGCAAATTGCTCTCCTTTTTCCAAAGTTCGCTGCAAAAAATAGAAGACGAGACTGTCAGCGAAATTAGTGTTAGTTGGGTGGCTTTTCTGGAAAGCAATATAATTTATTACTTTCTCTCGGAGTGGAGCTGGTCGCGTGTCTTCTTGAGTTCATAGTATCTCTTGTTGTACTCATCAATACTTGTTTTGTAGCTCTCCACCTCACCGCCCATTTTCTGAAGCACACACCATAAAATTATCCCATTTGCATTGAGCAGAATGTGTGGAATATGTTTGGGTCGGTAGTGCTAACTTTGCATGCTTTTCTTACCTCGACATCATTCTCTAGTTCAACTTTCTTCTTGGCATCCGAGTCCAATTCCTTTGTCAAACGATCAATGTCATCTACTTTGTCTTTGATACGTTTGTTCAACATTCTAGATTGAAAAATGTATCATCCCTATCACCTTCATTCATTGCTTTTAACGTGTAAAATTAAATTGACGTTGAACAGATCTTTACTTGAGTTCACTGGCAATCCATTTATCTCGTTCGTCTTTGGTAGTGAATTGAGAACCACGACCTTGTTTTGCGTAAAGTTCCTTGCGCTTTTGTTCTTTCAGGCCAAGTCTGAAAGGTTATATTGGAAATGTTAACCAAATAATCAATCAATCTTTCCTAGGCGTGATCGTGGATCGTGCCACGATGAAACTTGGACGTCGAAAGCTACAAAAACGACGTACTCTTTGGCGATGACTTCTTCTTTCTTCTTGAGCTCCTCGTACTCTGGTTTAACACGGCGAAGTTCTTCTTCCTTTTGAATAATGGTAGCATTCAACTTGTCCAACTCTTGTTCTGCTCGTTTTTTGGAATTTTTGTCACCACTCATTTCTTCGTCCAAGTCCCGTTCACGATTTTCCAATTTTGTCTAAATGAAAGGATTATCATTACCATATCATATCATTCAAAATGTGATTTAAGGCCAATATTCTTCAATGTTTTCCAATTCAAAGAGTGTTAACCAACCTTATCTTGCTGAAGTTGCTGCAGTTCCATTTGAATCCCTTGTTTCTCCTCTTTAGCCTGGCTCACTTGTTGACGAATTTCTTTGAGGTCTCTGGAAGCCTGTTTGGCATTCTTTTCCGCTTCACGAAGACGATTTCTCAAAGATTCGGATCCATCACCCGACTTCTTTCGTTTTGCTTCCAATTCTTCCAGTTTCTTTTTTGTGTCATTCAATTCACGATCATGAATGGTATACTCGAGTGCACGGCGCTTCTTGTCCCACTTCTGATATTCCTTCAGTTCTTCCTTCTCTTCCTCGAGAGTGGAAAGACGATCTTCAATAGTCTTTAGAAACTCTTCAATTTTTTCCTTTTTCCCTTCAGTTTCTATAAAGAAAACAATTAAGTACATTAAGTTGGCTTCCTCCTTACAGATTTGTTTTTAATAGAACTACAAATAAATATAATTAAATGCAGTCAGTACCTTTTATAATGGCTTTCGACTCTTCCTTGCGCTCATCATAAACTCGAGTTCCAGCAACTTCTCGAAGTAGTTTGAGTCGCTGAGCATCCGGTGCGGTTGCCATTTGATTGATCTAAATAGCAAAAACATTTAGGAATAGTCCGATTCATAATTTTCATTGAATATCAATTTCCAAGTATGATAGATTCAATTTACTTTTCCTTGTTTCACAATATAGTATGGATTCGATCTTGAAAATCCAGCAGACTCCAAAAGATTGACAACGTCATTTCGCGGAACCATTTTCTTGTTTAGGAAATATTGATCCTTCTTGGCTCCAATGACACGTCGCAGAAATACTTCATCCCGGTCAATGGGAAAACGGCTGTCACTGTTGTCAAAAATGATCTCCACAAATCCAGTGAGAACCTTTGGCCCAGTCCCTTCATGGAGAAGAGCCTGTCGCTGCTCTGGCCGAAGGTGCGAGAACTCATCGCTCAGGACAAACTGAATAGCTGCAGAACAATAAACACTGGCTGAGAAAATTGCAAATACGCTGCACTTGTACTCCGTTTCAGTCATCATACTCAATTCATAAATTACAAACTATGAAAATAAAACTACTAACAAAACTGAAAACAGTTATCCACTCCACATGTACTTAATGTTAAACATACCATAGAAGAAATTGCTCTTTCCAGAACCATTACGTCCAACTAAGAGACATCAAAAACATTATATCGATTTATTAGTACCAGTCATCAGTTATATATTTCAGTATAAATTCAACACGTCACATGTAACATGCGACTTGCTTTGCAATACTTCTCACCGACAACATTGTGTCCCTTATGAAAAGGCTCTACAACAGTCTGTTCACGGTAACTCTTGAAACCTTGGATGATCACCTGCAATCCAGAACATAATTGGTGACAAAAATTAGATAACGCTCACCATCACCATTGACAATTGAACATTGAATAGGATAATTTATATAACGAGCAAATATCCCGATCTACGATTCGGTATCACTTTGGCGGTAGCAATAGCGTACATGCATTGAATAGGAGTAAATGATGCGTAAAAAGATGACTGCATTAGGTTAAGCTTGTGGTTACGCTTATGGTTACGTTTTTGGTTAAATTTGTGGTTACGCTTGTGCTTACGCTTGTGGTTAAGCTTAGAGGTTACGCTTGTG
>JAQFYU010000868.1:0-18008 GCA_034694905.1 Ceratophysella granulata | reverse complement strand
ATTTAAAATTGGCAACACCCAAAACCATGAATTTGACCTCTGGAGCCTAGAGCCAATAGGTTTTTGTCATCTTTCACTTTCACTCTACCCAGGACAGGCGATTAATTGGAAGCCTAATTAATTGTCTTGTTAAAAATAGAGTTGAGTGTCTAACTAATTGGAGGGCTTACCAAACTCCAATCAAAATCATCATCCTTTTCGTTGGTCCAGTCACATATCCCACCGTCAAAGTTACAATGGCCCGGACATCCTTCGGCCGACTTCAAATTCACGTTGTCGATCCCAATGAAGCCTCGGTATCGCCGACTGAGTTGTGTTGGGTCACGCGGAATCCCTTCCAGGTATATCTGCTCCAATTTACTCTGATTAGAACTCAGAAGCGGGTGGAATTAGGATGGGAACAAGGGGAATCTGGAGCTAATGCAATCATCTCCCATGCTAGAAAAATAATGAACCCTTGACCATGTCTCGTGTCGAGTGTGCAATTAATCTGTACGCTACAGCCAGTACAGGGCAAATGTATTTGAATTCACAACAAGCGCAAGCGAAGCTTCCAGGATGCATCTTATCTTCACATTAGAAGGAAAAGGTAGTGATTGCATATATGCGCCCTACCGCTCTGGTAGGGTGCATATGTTTAGTGGAATATGCGCCCTACCTGCTTTTTGCTGCTGCAAATGTAAAATATTAGAAATTAAACGTTCCTTACTCACAAGTTGAAGTTCTTTTTAACGGTGCCATTTAAAATGAAGTGAGTTACGCTGAAACACAATTAACCTTGATATAAGCTACGAATCAGCTGTGTTTGGAGCCATATATCCAGATTAATTGTGTTTCAGTGTAACGGATTTCATTTTAACTCATACCATTGGAAAGAGAGTTAAATCCTGAGTAAAAAACGGTTTATTTTAAATAATTGATATGGACGTTAACATGCGTAATTTAACGTACTTTAAAGTTGAATTTCCATATTAGCCGGTTAGTATGCAAACCAACCAATTTTCCATTTTTGCTCCAACATATGTGTATTGTTCTGGAATTTAACTTCACAACTTGAATTTAGTTTGACTTTTTTTTAAAAAACGTTTCTCACAACTCGACAACTTGAATTTTGCTAAGCATGCTTATTTTTTAATAAATACATATAGTTTGTTGCCGAATATTTTAATGCAAAAACATTTGTGATATGTTGTGCATATATACGTTTATACGAGCCTTTCTCTACACAATTTCATATGTGGCTATGTATGTTAACATTTTTATTTCCATTAGCCAACGTGCTACGAACGAATGAATGCCGTGAAGGAGTTTGAAAGAAACACACGACTGTTCGCTTCGTTTGCATGTTTATACCTATGGTTTATACAAATACAAATACGATATATGAACTGGAGAATTCTCCTGTGCTACAAACAATGGGGTTGACAGACGAGGTCAAGTAATTTTTTACGCTCACAAAAGAAAACACGCACAAAACCGATTTCCGAGACGGAGAAACCCGTATGTGGATCTGGACAAAACCCTCCCAGGCCGACTGTTGAATGAAGCAAGTAGGACGAGTTCAGAGAATGAAAATCTACAATATGGAGAGAATCACAGGAATTCTGACCATGTGATACTTTTGAAGGGAAAAACGTGAGTACATTCTACCTTTACCACTTATTCCTGAAAACCTACATCCAATTTGCGAGCAGAAATGCTCCAGGGTCCAAACTAATTCTGGAAATGAGATCAAGCATATCAAGCGTCGGACTGATGCAAAAGGCGTGTTTTGAAAACGATGAATTGAACTCCTGCTGGTATCACGTACGTACTGTTCCAATCCAACTAAGACATACATTTTTCCGGAATTGACGTCTTTCTCTATGCATTCAACGAATGAGCACGTTTTCATTAGACACGCAAAGTGTTGCATACCCACTACTACGTGCAAACTTTATGTTTTCGGGACTCTTTCGCAAGCATAGTTCCCAAAATCGAAAAATAAATTTCAGTTCTGAGTTCATTGCATGGATTTGGCAGTGTAAAAGTTAGCACTTTCATTTCTATTCATAGCTACAATTGTAGTTAGGAGCTCCGAAGTCATGGACTTTCTTTCTTGATGAAATACGCATCTTTAACCAACCATACCACCGTAACATAACATTTAACGCACATAATCACAAAGAAGCCATTCTCGGTCAATTTTACCTGGTATAAAATCAACAGTTTGATGGGAATTAAGGCAACAGCGATAACATTCAAAACCCGCAAGGCCACTTCGCTTTTAATTTTTTCCATGTTGCCAGGATACTCATCCAAGTCAAGCAAATGCTAATTTTTGTGTTTTTTAAAATATGTTTAATTAGTTTCAAAAATCAGAAAAAATCAGAACCTTCTGTAATCGGTCATACTTTCAAAAAATATGTTGCCTAACCCCAAATGTTTTGGGGAAATTAATATTTTTCAAACGAGGTATCAATTTCTCCTATCAACCCTGTTCATCCTTTCCAGGTGTCTCCTGGACTGCAATTCCTAGTTTATACTTATACAATACAGGTAGTGAAAGCATCTTGCCAAGGTTTGGGTTTGGTGGTATTCCTCATTGTTGAAATGTTGACCCAATTCTATTGTCTCATAAATTGTAGCCCACAGGATAGAAGAGCATATGCATATGTTTGCGAGGAGGTGCATATTTAATAGCATTATATTTTGTGTAGCAATTGATACATGAATCAAAATTGCAGCATTTTTCTGCAAGTGGGGAAATTGAAGCTGTAGTTGAAACTGTGGCCTGAGATGGTGTAAAAGGAGGGTGAAGGCCACGGGTGAAAGAGGTGAAAGCGGTTTGTGCTTACTTGGTGAGGATGTCGACACGTGTAGACGACTTCCGCTGCTCGCCACATCCCATCCGTCGAGTCCCTCGTTTCCCACAAGACAACGTCAGCTCCATGATCACTCTCTCGTGTCACCGGGTGTCCGTCAATCGTGAATCTCACCTGCTGCTCTTGAATGGGATGAAGCAGAACCCGCATTTTCTCTGGACTCAGTCCTTCTACGGCATAGCTAAGTGGACAGAGATCAGGAAATATTGAAATTACTCTCGAGTCAAATAGAAAATTACGTTCATCACTTCAAATTCTGGAAATATACCAATGCTTATGTTTTATGGCATAGGTTCTGGGCAGAATTTTATAGTCATTTGAACTATTTTTATGATTACTGCGTGTTGAATGCTCAGAGTCATGCTATTTTACTGATCAAATCGTAATGGCTCAACCAGGGAGTATACATGGCAAAGTCATCAAGTAGCCTTAGCTCGATATTTCCCTACTTCCGTTTCAGAACTTACTTGAAGGACAAGCAAAAGCCCAGAGCAGACGTAGGGTCATGGACAGGTCCTTCCAGAACGGCACTTTGAGACGAGCGTCCAGAAATGTTCGGGATTTGAGACGTCTCAAATATAACGTATCCCCCTGCAAAATACGTCATCTACATTTTTAAACACGCTATTACGCCTTGCTACTGTATCCGATGGTTCGGTCCCAAAAGTAACGAGCCTGATATACATGCTGTAGCCTTAGGAGGCTAATATTCAGGCCCCGTTACTTCTGGGACAACCCTCGTACATTGCTTTAGGAAGGCGACGCGGGGGTGACTAAACTCAAGTTGTTCAATTCATTGATTTGGATTTTGAAACTTTGATCTCATATATTATCAAAAAATAGGTTTCGAATTAGATGCTGCGACTTGATTTCGAAAATAATGAAGTGCTGATTTTTGGTCAATGATGTTGAGCATCACCATATCATGTCGCGATTTTACCCAACCCTGCAAGAGAGTCGACCACCAACGACCATTTTGTTTAAGAGTCGAATTGTTGGAAGAATTGAAGCCAAATGAAGCGGATCTAAGTTTGGAGGTGAGTTACCTTGTGGAGTGTCTCCCGCATCCACTGGCGGTCCACCCACCCAGTTCGCATTGAGCCCGTAGGAGAGTTCCCATTGAAGAGAACTGAGGTTACTATGAGACCATCCGCAGAGGTTGACCTCATCAGGTCCAGTTCCAAAGGTGCACGAATCTCCTCCTGCAAGCCGTCCATAAGACCGTATCCACCCCACAATAACACCTGATTTTGGAATATACGGTATTCCGCTCTAACAAGTTCCTGTTACCTACGATACTCTCTCATGAAAAGGGTGCGGTGGTGGTGGCTGTGAAGAAGCGACCTAATTCTCAATTGCTACATACATTCAAAGCCATCTACTCGGTCACATAATTACAAACATCCAAAATTAAGCTGGAGAAAAAGTGAGAAAATGTGATTAACGAATGGTGCAAATTGGATATAGAATGGAGTAGCCTCCAAAAAAGAGTCAAAATGGAGATAATGCATAATATTTAGTGATAGTTGAGCGAGTTAACCCAGTTACTCAACTTAATGGTAAAATGATGTGATGGAACGGGGAACGAATTAAACCCATTTCCTTCTCCAATAAATCTCTTCTTTCTTGTTGTGACATTTCATGTAGCAGGCCATTCGTTTAGCTCGCATTTACAGCCCGCTACACAAATATAGTGAGACACAAATAATAACAAACGATTATGCAAGGACGGATTAGGTCCTCCTCCATTACGGAATAAACGGACACAGAGGCGTGAAGGTTTCACTTTCTACTGAAACACGTCCAAAATCTCAAAGGCATATCAACGACATAGGAAGAGAGGCTACCAAAATATAACATTAACGCATTATGTATGAGGAACATCAAAGCGAAAGAAGGGATAGCATATCTTCGATGCAACAATGCCTGTATATAAAATTATAGAGGATGGATTCCTAATCTTTCTGCGTCTCTCTCTGCTAATAAAATGGAGTGCAATGTGGAAGACATGCTCGTGCATTACGGTTTAAATAACTCTTTATACATGTATGCAAATTGACAAGGGTAATTCCTTGTACTGGTGATGATAAACTACTCGTATTTCATGTGCTCAATATGGAGAAACGGCGTTGAAGGCAACCAAGCTTTGTGCTGCTGCATGCTTGTCAAGTATCAAATACGCAATACTAAACTTGCACTTTGGGTTCACTAATTCATTTCCTCGCTCGTAATAACTTTTAATTAGAAACAAAAAATAGAAATTCAAGGAACAATTTCTTACCCGGAAACACCTGCCTTCCACTTCGAACCTGAAGATAAATAAATCATGATTAATCGAGACGCGTTTTCCCATAACAAACAGTGGACACTTGCCCGGTTACAAAGGAATATCTTGTTTAAAATTAAACTACGGATACGAATCCATGTCAAGCATCTCAGGTATGAAATTAAGGGACTTGTCCATGTTTTGATGCCATGTTAAACGTCCATAAGGAATGGATTTGGTAAAATTGGATCTCCTCCTCGAATACTCACCGTAGAGTCTCGGAGTTTGTTGCTACGGATTGAGGAAGAACCAATCTACAAATAAGAGGAGAAAGTTTTTTCATTAGTACAGTGGTCGCTGAAAAAAGTTATTAGTGCGCAAATTTGACCGAATATCGTGCACAACGTTGAGCACTAATAACTGTTTTCAGGAACCACTAATCAAAAAACTGTCTCCCCTTATTTGTAGATTGATTCTTCCTCAGTACATTGCAAAAAACCACAAGGCTCTATATTGCGTATTGACTGAGGAGATCCAATTTTCGTAAATCGGCTAATATTTCACGGCTGTGTGAAGTCATCCCTGGCTTCTGTTGTGACTTGTGAAAGAGAATGGTGAGAGAGAGAAGTGAGTGTTGCTTTGTCATGCGCTAGCTTCACCTAGCCAGCTCAAACATGGACAAGACCCTTAAGAGTTCAAAATCAATCTCACTAGTGCAGTGGAAGCTCAAAACGAATAGACTTTTCAACACCATTTTGAAATCCAGCATTCTCAGGACTTCCGGGACTGCACATTTTAAAAAAGAACGCTGGAACGTTATTTGCATTTAAAACGAGGCTAGTATTTCAACTAATTCAAGGTTCAAACCCAAAGACATTTTAGGTGCCTAGGCTTCAAATTCAAGGATATTGAAAGTAACTTCGATCTATAGGGTCAGGGGCACTTATATAAATTGACAAAACGAGAAGCCCAAATTGAATTTTTAACGCAAATGAACAACATAAGGAGATCATTTTGTAAAATTCGATTTATGGCAGGCAGCCTTAAGCATTACAAAGTTGACAACATCTTATACCTCAAATACTACACGGAAATAATTGTATCGGCGATTTGACAGTCTTCCAGTGAAAAAACAAGTACAATTATTTACAAAAAAAATAAAAGCTTAAACGTGCAAAGAAGAAACAACTGATATAAAAATAATAATATATCATTCTGAGATTCGCGATGTAAATACTTGTTCAGTGTTTGTACTATCCTAATTTTGTTTAAAATTCGAAGAAAAAGAAACTAGCTAGCAGCTAGAATCAAGGTTAAACTTGACGTTTCAATCATAAGAATATACATACAATAGACCAAAATACAGTGAATCCCCTTTATAGAATTTTGTTTCACAATTCACAATCAGATCGTAATATATGTAGATTTTCTGCCTCAAGGTCTTTCCATTTGGATTAATCCTATTATGTTTACTTTCACTGGATTAATTGTAGCAATGAATTACGATTATTGAGATTTTTAAATTATATGTATAAATATTTAATCATAAAATGGGTTTGAGTATGCATAGATAATTCAAATATTTAAGTACTTGTTTGGAATATTTGAACATGTTGTACAATACTTAATCGATATTACTAGATACTGAGAATCAAGATGAAGAGTTAACCCTTAAATGGCATAATTAACAAGAATGTGGTATACTACTTTCTCCAGTCAGTAGTCGTGGTCAAGAGTAGTAGCCTACACCGAGCTATCCCTTCATTTGACCAGGACACTACAAGCTGGAGAGAGGAGCCACTCCAACCCACAGAATATGATGCATAAATTGTGAAGATATTGATTAATGCATGTATTTCTGCTGGAGGAGTTCTTTCGGAGAGAGAAGAGTGAATAGAAAAAAATCCAAAGTTGTTAATAGGCTAACGACCTTTTCCTCTTTTCCGGACTGCAACCAAGTTCTTATGTACACAATACACAAGACTGGCTATGATAGCCTCAGGCTTTCATCACTTTCACCTGCTATGAAAATGACTTTCACGCTCCCATTCATTCCAATGTAATTCTGAGCCGCAAACATGTACAGATTTCAAGTGCGGAAAATACTCGGGTTCCGGTTTTGAAGACATGTACATAACAGTAGGTATTTTCATAAATGGAATATGTATCAAACTTGCTTAAAAAGTAGTTACATTACTAGAACCAACCGGAAGAATTTCAACAGGATGGAATCACCCTAGCAGCATATAGTGTATCAAAGTAACCTTACCTTTTGATCTGCTGAGAGTCTTGACTGGTTCGTGTTCATAGCTGGGAGGGATGAAGAGAAGCTGGTTATGCAGGCCACTATCCACACAAAGTAAATGGCAAAATAAGGACCCATGTTCGGATGGGCTCTTGGAGCCATTTTGAACAAAAATTGAGAAAAACTACTTTCACTGTATGCTTTTCACTTCAACTTTTACATTTCGAAACACAACAAATGCAACTAATATATGTAGGTACACAAGGTACACAGGAGCTTGCTTCACTGATTCCAGAACAAGACTGGAGGATGAGAACCTCGAAGTGGTTTTTACGGAATAAGTTTCTGAATACAAAGTAATGCGACTCCTGTATGTTATATGCCGTGTCGTGAGTAATAGGTCATTCACCGATTCGGACAACAAGAGGGAAGAAAGGGAAAATCGGATCGAATTCTGCACTTGTCGTAAGCACTACTGAGGGTTAGTTGAACCAGAAGGTACACAAGCCCAAGTCCCAAGTTCCAAGTGCTTTGGCGCGTCCTCCCTAGTCTCAAGTAACTGTTGTTATCCTGGTTACCATGGAACCAAAAGGGTGAAAGTATACTTTGTTACAGGTAGCCTAAGTCGAACTCAAATGAGTCATGTACTTTGGAGCACACGGATCGTGCCTATTAGCCATCAGGCACTTAAACAGTAAAATATTTAGAGAGGTTAAGTATTTCCTGCACGAAATCGGAGCAATGCATTGAACTGCTCGACAAAGAGGAAAAGTCGCACGATAATTCTTAGATTTATAAGTCTTAAAAGTAATGCTCACTGTCCTCACTTTGCTTCTATTGTTTCAAACACAAATCTGGAAGGTTTAATAAACTCAACTACGCTAGGCAGGCTGAGTATTCCCAATAACCGGCCACCGACGCCTTTCACTCTTTTTCAATTCCATTGTGGTGAACAAATGGTACACCTGAGTGGGATTTCTGATCTGCAGCGCATATACAATTGATTTCACTTTTATTCCAAAAATTTCATCGTAAAAAATGCTTTTGTTTATTTGACATAATTAGCGTTAAAGGTTAGGCCTCAGTCTCTGCGTGACTTTGCAATAATTATGACGCCCTGGGCTATGACTGGACCAGGCTCAGATATGCCTATTATTGAGATCAGCATACATATGCGACATACGATGCGCATGTTTGAGCTTTTGCATTTTGACTCACAGGAGACTGAGTCCATGTCCATATATCTACCAAGTCATGATAGGGAGTGGGAGATATGTGAAAAAATAGAACAATAGTTTGATACGCATAACTTGTCAGCAGTCGCGTCATGCATTCTTTCAGTGAACCGGAAGCTTGATGTCCATTGCGAGATTTCAGAATTCAGATTACAACTTCTGATTTAGTGTGCATATTTATGAGATAGACCATTCGTACTGTATTTATAGTTATACCGTGTATATACCTTTTATTTTCAAATAAACGGCATATATCTAGAAGAATATGCACGGATGGAGCACCTTCCGCTTCAATTGGTCAAGGTGTTTCCATGCTGATGTATATGCAACGCACGCATGGTTTAGAACCGAAACGAGCAATTAAAATTGCAAAACATGTATTCATTGCGACTGCGTTTCACACGAAACCTATTTACATTCAATGTATGAAGCCAGTAATTAAAATATCATCAACAATAACACTTTCACTTAATTTATTTTCCAATGGACAACAAAACAGCTTTGGTTCATTAGCAGGGTGGATATGGTAATCGTTTCCCCAGTTGTAAAATATGACAGTCCGAATTAGAAACCCGGAAGGAATAGTTCTGACCGCAACGATATTTTGCCAAAAAAGCAGAACACAGAAGACATTCAGTATTCGCAAGTTCCCACTTTTGCTTTTAATCGTTCCTCCCTCCATTCCAAGGTAACGTAATACCAAAATAGTTGTATTTTTCTAAATGTTACAAGTCGATAGAGTGTATTGGTGTATCTGGAACAATTCCTAACATTCCATAACTATTTAAAACAATAATGATAATACAATTCAATATGCTCAGTTTCCATGTTTGGACTGTACCTTCTCAACACGGAGAGTGGGTACTCGTGTTTACCCTGTTGTGGTTCCATTGTGGTTCCACATCCACACAACGTGTCTGATTTTGCTAAATCGTTCGTTGTTCAGAATATTGTAAAAAAAAATTGGTTGGAATCAAAATACAATTAGCATAGTCTTAAATGCTAATAAAATGACAAAAATTCGGTAAAGCGTTTGGATTTTTATTAGTATTAATTGTACAGTCCATGGAGTACCTATATCAAGCCAATACCGTAATACTACTACTTAGTAATAGCCAGCTTTTATACTGTCCAACATAATCATAAATCATAACATATGTAGGTAAGAGTCACGGCAGACTTCAACATGTTTGGATAGTATTCTATTGCATAAAGCTGAGCTTCACTTTAGGTACCAATTGATTGGACAACGTTCCAGAGATGGACACATTTTCAAAGTAGATTGAGTCAAGATGCGGGATGTTACCAGTCTGCATTTGATTCAGGAATTCCGGTAGCTCAATGTGAACATTTTTCAAATGAACTGTCTCAACGGAGCTAGTATTCAACGAAGGGTCAAGTCCAGAGAATCTCACGAGATGAATCCCATCCCCTTGAACCACGTAGTCCGTTCCGTTCTCCTGGAGAGAAGCGGTGACCCAGTCCTTTGTAGTGTCATACGGGAAGGTCACAGAACCTTGGTTTTCGGGTGTCATGGAAGGTTCTATAGCTATATTGTTGATACACAAAAACAAAATATTATACACATATGATATACAAATTCCCAAATAGTCGAAATTCTAAAACCGTACAAATGTAGAGTATGAAGAAAAGAAATCCAGCGGCACACGTGATCAGAATCCAGTTCCATGGAAGCCTGCATTATGGAATTAAGTAGTCGATAAAAATAGGCACATGTGTGCAGAACCTTAGATCAAGCACTGAAGGATCTACCTGTTTAACCAAGAATTGAACCTTCCGAAAGGCGTGGAGTGGTCGTATAAGTACTGACGCTGACCTCCGCTGGTAATATTCCGAGTCCGAGGATCCATTGTTTGCTGAGCACTCAGAACGCCATGAAGTGATGGAACCAATTCATCGACAAATTAGAATAACTGATGCTACTGCTACTTGATTTTTAAACTTGAGCAAATTGTATTAAAGAATGAAGAAACTTTACAAACCACAATTTCGCAGATAGTTCTGTTTGTGTCACATGTCAGTTAGTCAGTGCAGGTCCAGGCGAGAATTGTAAAGGCATGATTGGAAATATACTAATGCAATATGATACCCAGGAAACCTGTTCCAGCAAATCAAAGAGCATTATGTGTAGAAACCAAGTATAAACCTACACGTGAAGATATATAATATGAATACAGTATATACAGCATTGGAAGGGCTTCCTTACTCCAACACCAAAACAAGCAAAAAGGTGGAAACATGTGACAATCTTCAAGTTTTTATGCATACGAGTAGTGTAATCCTGGAGCAAACAAAAAGGGCTGGAGTTTCAGGTGAGCATATAGAATGGTAGAGTCCAGAGTCCTTGATTGAATTGGAATTGGGTATTATGCTTGTACACACACACATGAAATGAAAACATGATCTGTTGTGAATTGTGAATGCAACTCTTATTAAATGTTTATTGTCTCAAATATTACAAGCGCAGATTAAACAAAGAGAACATGTACATGAACGTAGACCATTATTGATAGTGTGTGCGGCTGCTGTGGACGCTTCTGCT
Organism: Ceratophysella granulata; assembly: GCA_034694905.1. NCBI lineage: Eukaryota > Metazoa > Arthropoda > Collembola > Poduromorpha > Hypogastruridae > Ceratophysella > Ceratophysella granulata. The sequence goes on along the minus strand of JAQFYU010000868.1, from coordinate 6,835 downwards.
TGTATTTTGCCTTCTCCAAATCAAAATTCGAGGAAGCTTCGATTGTAGCAAAAAAGCTTGCAAAAAGCATTGTTTACATCACCCATCACACTTATTGATACAGTGTTCTTTCCTACCATAGGATAACTACACTCAATACAATAACACTGTGCGTTCCCAACGGTGAAATCTGACGTGCAAGAAAAATGTAGAGATATTTTAATTATACCGAATTCAGTAATTTAAAACAAGGAGTGAATACGACTACTGAATAAGGTTAAACATATTATTTATTACAAACGTTATTTTGCGTCATTCTGCACCAAACGCGAACTATTGCTTCATCCATCAAACGGAAGGGTCGTTGACGTTACGCATCCGTTTTACCTGGTGCCGTGGATGAACTGCAGCAGGCTTTCCGTTTAGTGGCCTCCTCTCCATTTTCTTGATTCAGTTTCACGGAGCTCTGAAGGTCGGCGTCTTTCATAGAGCTCATTTCCCTTACAGTCATAAAAATTGTGATTATTGTAGTTACTATAGGGATTTAATTAAACGAAGGAATGCACATGCAAGTCATGGTTTGGGGATATATGGACGTACGTGGTAAGGAGAATTAGCGCCTCCATCACATTGTAGCCCGTTTTCGGCGACACTTCTATGAAGAAAGCTCCACACTGTCTGCCCAATTTACTTCCTTCCTGATGACTCACGCATGTGACGCCTTTATACAAGTCTTCCCGCAGGTCAACCTTGTTCCCACAAAGGACAATAGGTACTTTTCTTCCAGCTCCCTCCTAAGAAGCAAATAGGCTTAAGGTTTAAGTATGATCAGCAGCGTTGTCTCAGTAATTGAACAGAGCAAATTGTTTGCCACTTGTGACACATATTCCAATTAATTGTCATATGACAGATTAAAATAAGCACAATTATGTTCACATATGCGTATGCGTAGCGATCATTTTCACACACTTCTGGAGACCAATGCACTGAAATAAATTATTACTGAATTTAGCTGTTATTTGAAATTGAACCTGAAATCATGCACATTGCACATTCGTCTGAAATGTTGGTAGCAGGTATGTTTTTAATGAAACACAATATCTACGTATACCTCCACATTCTGAATCCAATGTCGAATGCTGACAAAGGTTCTTTCGTTGGTCACGTCGTACATCAAAATAACTCCATCTGCTCGTCGGAAGTAGGATTTGGTAAGAGATCGAAACCTCTCCTGTCCCGCAGTATCCCAGAGCTGCAAAGCGATGCAATTCCCATCAATTTCGATCGTTTTCATTCGAAAGTCAACCCCTAGAAAGAGCCAAAGTACAGAACAGTAATTACTTCATACACACTCCAACAACCATTTGCACATGATTACCAATCGTGGAACTCAAGTGAGTTGCAAAGTGGCCGAAACAAACTCTTTCGATGAAAGAAGTTTTTCCAACTGCTGCATCTCCAGCCAGAATGACTTTGAAAGTTCGGTGTGGTCCCAACCGAACTTGCTTGCAGCCCAGGTTTCCAATTGGAAGTCCTAGCGGTGTGGGAACTGGGCTGGGACTATGGGAGAGGCGGGACGGATGAAGTGGATAATCATCCGCCGTGGTGGACACGCCTGAAGACCAGACTCCTGAGGGCAATGGACTCGAGTCACCTTCTGCGCGAAGTTCATCGAAAAGCGTATCTCGACCGCTGTCTGTGAAGCGAATTTGTGGAAAATATTGAGATTTAACTGGAGAGCCACTGTTTTAACGGTGCCGCTAAAATATTCGGCCAAATATTTGTGACATTCAAGGGCGAGTATTATTCTCCTATTCTGGGCTTGCAATCTGCAATGTTCACACTCGATCAAATAAAATAAACGAATATTAAACGACTGCTACGCGAATATTCTGCAAATGTATGGAATGTATTCAGGAAATATTCGCTCCCACCCCTGAATAGTACAGATTCGCCCATTCGGTTAATGCAACTACGGTGAATACAATTGTTTTTACTCCTTATTCAAAGATTCTAAACTATTTTCGCTGACAAATATTGTATTCTGCATGGAAAATCGATTAGAAGGGCGAATATTCGCCTTACATTAGGTGAGCACGAAACTACTATTCACGGCATGCCGGCATCTGTCTTTCTAAGCCTGATTGTATTGAATATATTTTATAGTTTGTGTTTTTTGTTGAATTTCTATTTGAAATCACTGATTTTTGAAATTATTCAGTTCCAGTCCTACATGAATTCAATTTCCCTTGGTTTCGAACCCGATCAACAAATTAGTGGAATTTGTCCCAAGAAACTGTGAATTCGTTCTTGGATTTTTAGTTTGCCACAAATTATCGGCCGCTAAATGTGACAGAAATACCAAACAATTCTAAAGGACAACATATAGGACTAAACACGGTCTCATGTATGGTACATTTTTCCTATGATTTAGCCCGACAGATATCTCGTCTGATTCAGATTCATGGGGATCCAGGGCCCGCGGTCAAGCAGGCACTGCGAGTGTAATAATAATATGAGAACTGTTTTACCCACCTCTGTCCGTATCCAGAGATGCATGTCCATTGTTGGAAGCCATTGTTGAGTAGGAGTAGGATCGTTTGGAGTCAGGAGATGAAGACGCGTTGGGCAAAGCGCTCCTTTCGTTTTCGATGACTTCATCCTCTTCAGAGAAGTGAGGGAAATTGTGACATGAAGTTAATGAATTGTGACAGCTCATTTCTTCATGTGGTTGGCTCTGAAGGAGTTGAGATGGGATTGAAGTGTTGGTAGAAAAACAATCATTCGCATCTGATAACACACGGTTCGCTTCACTGCAAAATGGAAAAGAGTCAATAATAAATAATAAGAACTCGAGTGGTCCACTTTGGAGCACGACTTGAATCATTTCATCTGACATATCTGTAGTATCCAATCGGTCAGCAGAATGTAAATACTTCCTGCTCTCTTGTTTCATACAACTTTGTGATTCAATTCAAATTATACAACATAAGAAGACTCTGACATAAACTTCTCGGGAGACATGATTCAATTTGCTGGCATGGAGTGCAACAATGCCCATGGGCTTATTAGCACAAGGCACGAAAGCTTATCTGCATTTCTCAACATGACAGGTAGAACATTTGTCACGATTTGTTGAATTTTGAAATGAAGCCGAGCTGGATTTGAACTATTTTGAAAATCATGAGTCACTTCTGTAACTTGACTATGCTTGTTCTACGGGGCTGCGAACCGTGACGTGACTGGGACTGTGACGGACCGAATTCTCGTCGGAATGCCCTTACAATTTGTGAATTATAAACGATAAACGTTGCAGTTTGCCCTCTGGTGTATCATTTAAGGGAACAGCTCCAGTATTTATGGAATATCATTGATGTTGATGAGCAATATACATTCTTCTATTGAATTTAACTCAAGGATAGGCTAAGGAATACTACATAGGTTATTTATGTACACTCGCAGATACTCCTTGAAGCTCATTAGAAGTTTACCTTAGAATGGAAAGATGATTCTGCATTAAATCACATTGGTTCCGATATTCCGTGGCAGCAACCTTCTCGCTGCAATTTTGAGAAGACGGACTAGATTTCAGTTAAATATTAAAATTGAGTGTAAGTCAAGCCAGACTGCAAGCACACAATGAACTCTGAATCTAAAAATTGGTCTGGAATGAATTGGAAAACTGCATCCATTCATGTGAAAGGACCTGTGGCGAATAAGCCAAGCAAAACAACAAGCCACATCACAGCACAATTATTCATCGTTTCGGCGTCAAAATTGGGCTTATGAAAGTGTTTGGGTTGCATACAACACAGTTAAATTGTAATTCACAGAAAACAACGCTGACCAAATAAAAATATGTAAATATGCAGAAGACAGCCGAGTTTCTTATGCAAGAGTGAGCAGCGCTTTCATTAGGAATTTGAAATTTGCATTACTTATAAATTATTATATCTGTCCATAGTGCTGAAATCAAAAGTACGTCCTAAAAATCCACTGTTCGTTCATATGCACAGATATATCAACCAGGTTTTCAACCTCTTGAACAAGTCAAAATTATTAGAAATCCGAAATCCGAAATATTATTTATAAATAAGAAGCGACGTGACGGGATCTGATGAAGCATAAGAACAGAACAGAGTGTTCCAAGCATTGAATTCTGAAGATTGTCCACGGAATATGAGACATACGAGTGAAGCTCCTGGTAGAGGTCAAGATACTCGTTCCGTTTCTGTGTCAACTGTGACTGAAGGAGCGTGGCTTTGGTCTGAGCTTCTACGAGAGCCGAACGAAGTTTACGATTTTCACTCTCCGTCTCAATCCGTTTCGACGATTCATCTGAAGAGCGAAACTTCTCACGAGACTCTTCTTCCGACAACCATTCCTCAACCTTTCAAATGGAAAACAATACATCTTTGAGACCAATGACAAATTACACTCCGACTCAGGGCAGCGTGGGTCCCCAAATCTCACTTTCTATATTTAGGACCAGAAAATGCAGGACCGACACAAAGGGAGAAGGTTGAATAACTAATTTCCGTTTTACAATTGATTGGAGTGCTAACAAACCCTTGTGACCAAGATTTATGGACATGTGGACACAAGTTTCTGAGAGACAAAACGCTCAGCTTATTGAAATGTAGATGTACATGAACCATTATTGGGCTACGCTGCATTTACGCCTGACAAGTAGACCAGAACGTCATGCAGACTAATAAATAAATTAGCATGTCAATGTGAGTGGTGCATGTCCGCTAATTGTAAGACCGACGCCGACTGTGAATTTGATTCCTACTTTCGATCATCAGGAATCATGACATGCAGGTCTCCTGTTTTGTTTTAACGTACCACGAGATACGTACGAATTGGGAGATGTGCCTTCTACGGATTATTTTTATTTGGACAATATCACCCTTGAAATGCTAAAACTGAATTACAGAGTACAAAAACTGCATTAGTTGTGTCATCTTAGTTGAATGTAAGCTGCAAGATCATCGGACGCTAGGTATTGTCACATTTCTGACATCAAGCTCTGAATTGGGCGGAATTTCTGATCTCAACGAAGGCTGAGTGAAAGCAAAAGTGAAAGCATGAAATAGGAGGCTCAGAAGAATGGTGTTAGAATTTTCTTAGGTAATTTGTCGTTCTAAATTTTAGTTTGATTTTTTTTGATAATTTGCAAATGCCTTTTGATTACAAATATTTCCGCTTTTGATCGGATTTTGAGCTGAGATTACTGTGACAAGAATATAAAATTAAATATGTGCGCAGTCTGAAACTCGATGCAATGGAGTGGCACACAACTGAGGAAATTGTCAAGTTTTTAGAAAACAATATTATTATTCTGTAAAACCTCCAAAAACTCATCATTTAAAAAAATAGCTTTCTAGATCACCAAAGTGCAGTAGATGTATGAAATTAAGGTTTACAAGTAGTTTTTCCCCGGCTTTTCTGTATTTTGAAAAGCTATGCATGTATCATGTTTATGAAAGAACTCGTCTGTATTCCGTTAATCTTCACATACATGTTTTAGAAAATTCGATTAGGTCACTGATGCCGGATATACCCACTATATTCAACACTTCCAACAGCGTGTTCAAATTAATATTTTGGCTTGAATGGATTGATTTCTGTTACAAATTGAAAACACGTTAGTTACGCATGCCATATTTTGCCAATAAAAACGTTCCAGTAATGATATTGAACCACAATCCCAGAAACAGTTCACTTGAATTTACCTTCTCGAAAGTTCGCATTTGAGCTGTCAAGTCACCCAACTTTGATTCCATCTCGACGGAAATTTTTTTCCGTTCCGTATCCATCTGTTTCTGTGCCTCTTGACGAGCTTCCAGCTTGGCTCTGGCCTCAGCCTTGGCTAATTGATGATCCATTTCCTCTCCCAATGCTGCAAGCTGAATTGCATGAGTCTCTCTCTCCCTGAATCAAAATGATGAGCAGAGTTGTAATACGTTGAAATAAGCATATTCAATTGGCACATACTTTTAGATGAACACTCAAACGTGGTGTTAATTATTTAGTCATGTGCATAATTCCTTCTGTCACAGATTGGGCTAAGACTGAATCATACCACCGTCCTAAACGTAATTAGAATGTTCTGGTTAGGTACTCCGCCACCTTACCCAGCTGCTACCTCATGACAACAAAGCCGTATTGGAATTAGCACAATTACAATAAGAAAACAAAAGTGAACTAATTCTCTGCTCTCAATCCCAACTGAATTACGGAAAGGCCCAAGTAGAAAGGAAGAAGAGGATACTGACTTCCGCAAAGTAAGTCGTACACAATACACAACTAATGGGTTTTCTGGCAACTAATCAGATTTGATTGAAAATGTGCATGGTATTTCTCAAATATTGATATTGATTGGATGTAAACTTGGTAAACGAATAAACCTAGAGAACGTAAAGGAAGAGCAGCTTTCAGGTAAGGAGGCCACTGCATGCCAAACGCATGTACTAAAATATATACTGAGAGAGATGTGAGGCCTCATATATGGATCACTGATTGCTAGAAGTGGGTTGCTTTTGCTTGTTTACCTGGAAATAACCGTTCCTTGGGACTGTTCGATAACCAAATTTTGCAACAAGTAAGGACAAAGACACTCGAGAATATCCCGTAACCAGTGATTAGATTATTGTTTGATATTGATAGTTTTGAAAAAATGTGAAACTCAGCACAACTTTTAACGGCAAAGTAAACAATACATAGTATTATTTGAGGCAAATATGAAAGTTTTTCGTTGTGTTGTGTTGTGTAATCGTTAGCAGATTCAAAATGGTTATTATTCACTCAAACAATTGAGGTTTTTTAAAGTAGCATTCAATTATAGCTAACT
>JAQFYU010000867.1:0-18028 GCA_034694905.1 Ceratophysella granulata | reverse complement strand
CAAATTGTGTTTTTCGGCGGGCAAAATTTGTTTTCCGGCGGGCAAAACCTGCTTGCGGACAAAACCTGCAATTCGGCCGACATTTGTGGACTTACTAGCGGGCAGTTTATTATTAACCCATTGTTAATAGATCGTAATTGCGAGCATCATGTGCTCCTTCAATCAACAAGATTGGACGGATCTGGCCATCATGGCCGAAGCATCTGGAGCAGATGCGCTTGAACTTAATCTGTCATGCCCACACGGTATGGGTGAAAAAGGAATGGGCCTCGCATGTGGACAAGTAAATACAAAACAAACGGATTTTAACCTGCAAACTGTCTAGAGGGTTATTGCGATTAATTACAATTCTCATCTTTATTAGGACCCACATCTTGTACGAAATATTTGTCGGTGGGTGCGTGCCGCTGTTAAGATCCCATTCTTTGCTAAACTGACTCCAAATGTCACGAATATCGTGGAGATCGCGAAAGCCGCACAAGAAGGTAAACCTATTGGTATTGATGACCGTTATAATGAGACTTCAAGATAATATGCACACCACCCGATTCCAACAGGCAAGGCTGACGGAGTGACAGCAACGAACACTCTATCTGGACTGATGGGACTCAAAGGAAACGGAGATCCATGGCCAGGAGTTGGAAACGAGAAGCGCACAACATATGGCGGTGTTTCTGGAAACGCTATTCGACCAGTTGCACTTCGAGCTGTTTCCGCTATTGCTCGAGCAATTCCTGGATTCCCCATCTTGGCTACTGGTGGCATTGACTCGGCTGAGTCTGCAATTCAGTTTCTCAGCTGTGGTGCTTCCGTTGTTCAAGTATGGCTTATGAAAAAAATGTTAATGGCTAAAAGATGCAATGATTGATGAGATTAACTATTGGAAATCGTTTGTTTTAGATTTGCAGTGCGGTTCAAAATCAGGACTTTACCGTTATTGACGATTACATCACTGGACTGAAGGCTTTGTTGTATTTGGAAGGAGTCGGTCTCAAGGGCTGGGACGGACAGTCGCCTCCTACCCCCAGACATCAAAAGGGAAAAGTTCACACGGTCGAGGCTGTTATGGACAAGGTAAGCTACCAATAGTTCATGTTCATGGGTGAATATCCGGCAAAAACGAACACAATATAATGTCTATCGTATTTGTAGCATTTGCCATCCTTTGGACCGTACAAAAAGGAGAGACAAGCAATTATTTCTTCCGAAAAGAGGAAAGTGACACTGGAATCAATTGAGCAAAATATGGCAGAACGTGAAATGTGGCAGTTGGAAGGCGGAGTGCCGAGAGTGAGTGATGTCATTGGGAAAACTTTAGGTCAAATTGGAACTTATGGAGAATTGAATAACGCTGAACAAGTCGTGGCTCTTATTGACGAGGTTTGTATTGGATTTGTCTAAAGGTCACACACACTTTTAATCATACAGATCAAAAACTGAAGTCTTTATTCCAGGAAATGTGTATTAACTGTGGAAAGTGTTACATGACATGTAATGACTCTGGGTATCAAGCCATTACCTTTGATTCTGAAACTCATTTGGCTCATGTAACTGACGACTGCACGGGTTGTACACTCTGTGTATCAGTGTGTCCAATTATTGACTGCATTACGTAAGTGAAAGAACCAATATATTTTTCTAAATGAGATTTAAGTTCAATTTTGAGTGACATTTCATTCTCAAATATATTGTTTCAGAATGGTTCCACGCACAATTCCCTACATTCCCAAACGCGGAATTCCATTAGGACAAGCTGCCTATTGAGAACTGAGATGAACACTGACTCCAGTGAAATAAGTTGAACACAACGAAGCAGACGGACATTTAAATAGGATGATGTATTGGGATATAAACATGTGAAAAATACACAAGATATACTATGTATATTATATTAAAAATTAAAATTATACAACACCTGGAGATATCGTAAGGCTGGCTTTCAACTCAAGTCACTTAAATTGACATTCAATGGAAATGTCGGTAAGCACAGGAAAACATTAGAAAATAGATTTAAAAAAAATTTAATTCTATAACTACAACTAAATAAAAGACAAGCTACAGATAAAATACCAGTTGAAACTTCACTACTGGGTGTCTTTGTAAGTAGGAAAGGAAATTGCTTTCAATAGGCAGGGATGATGCAGATGCACGCTGCTCGGTTTTATAAGTTAAAACATATTTAGTTCTCGCTTTAGAATTATTTGTCGAACACGGGTCAAGTCTCAATTGAATTGTGAAAAATTGTTCAGTATGGACTGGAAAGTACAGTCTCCGAACTGGTTATTGTATTGCCGTTCTAGCCATATTTAAACTACAATATTTTGCGATGGTTTAAAATTCGAAGCTATTGCGAATATTACGTATGATGTTCAATTACAGAATTTTTGTTGAAACTTTGCGTAGTAAATATGCTTAGTTTCCTTACCATTGACTTTAAGTTTGCTTGGTATTGCATGGTTAGAGCTGGAAGCCAAACGAGCGAAAGACAGAATAAGTTGAACAGCTTAGCAGTTCCATTGATAGAGTAGTTGAAGGCACTAATCCAGTCATTGAGGCAGGATATGTGGCATTTGAAGGCCGAAGCGCTCATGTTAGTTAATTCGGACGTATTTGATATGAAGAAATAGTATTGTCTCGTAGGCTCCTCGGTAAATGTATTACACGACCAAAGTAATGGCAATCTTCCATTGTGGCCAAATAAGTGTTTTCGGATAGGCACACTGAAATGGATTAGAAGTTGATCAGAATGAGCGTTGCAAGCTGATGTTTCGGATATGTGGATGGGTTTAGATCGTATGCTTACATCCACTGAGTGTAACAGAAGATCAAAATCATGAATCATCGCGTCCATCAGATCAGGCTCGATCAGAATCTGGAGCCACACTCCACAAAGACCAAACGGATGTTCCTGATCCACATGAGCACCATCGACGCTTGGAGTCAACAGAGTTACAGCTGCATTACTGATCCCGCTCTTGAATGAAAAGTGACGTCCATGACGTAAACGTCCCCTGGAGAAGAAACATTCGAATCAGTACTTAACTTTTATTTGGAATGCAAGAATGTTAACTATAATATTCGAAATTAAAATGTAGTAGCAGATAGCATCTAATTAATGGATGAATTTTGTACTGAGTTTTGAAGCCTCAGTAACATTTTACTCACTTGAGAGCCAGAGGTAACAAAAGTCCTGCTTCTAGATTCAATGTAATGTGAATGTGCTCAAAATAGGTAACGTTTTGATGAGACGTTCCCTCTGAGTATTCTGAATCGGGAACTGGTCCGTCCAAACTCATAGAAAGTGCAGCCATTTCAGCTGGAAGTTGATCTTCTTCGTCCCTGAAAGCTCCTTCCAGGTTAGAAGCCAGAGACAAATCCGTTGCCTCGTCATAATTTCCAGGCGGAGGTGTAGGAGGTGTTTCAAGGTCCGATCCGGTGCTTGGAACTGAATTGACAGTTGCATTTGAAGAGACTGACTCGGGTCTTCTAAATTCCTCAAAGTTGGGCAACCCTTCAACACCCTCGTCACCATCCCTAGCATCTGACTCATCAAAATCAGGATAGTTGTCCAAACTCTCGTTCGAACCCGTGAACCTGCTGTCGTAGTCTGTTCTGTCCTCACATAGTGATGGCTTATAATTCTTCAACTCGCAAAGCAGAGATTGGTATTTTGACCTACAGAGATGATTTAGGTTACAGAGGAAGTTTTACATGTAGTTTAAAGATTTACACTTCTAAATGCCACACGTACTTCAAATAAAACATGTTGGAAGCATCATAGAATCGCCAGGCGTCATCGTTCCAATGTAATAATGACGCAGTGGCACCACTCAAATTAGAACCGTCTTTCTCAACACCTTGGCTAAAGACTGCATGGAGAGATGGTTCAATATCAAATACTGAGATCCGTTGCATGTTGGTTACCAAATGACCTCCGCCGCACCTTTGGAATCAGAAAAAAAACAGTTAATTAGTTTGGTTGAATTATTGTAGCTATTACTATCATGTGGAAAATAATTATTACTGAGGAACACGCCGCATGAGCTGAAGGAACGATATAGCATTCCACTGCTGAACGGCTACCAATTCTTCGTTCGTGATTGGCACGATCTGAACAAACTCAACCGTCCCACAAGCAGTATGGACCTGACGGAGTTCTGGGTCAGGTGCCAGGAGCATATGCTAGAAAGCAGAAAGCCAAAAGGTCTGACATAACTTCAAGAACATAATACATACATCACATGTACACATGTATTTTATAAAAGTCAAATACCCGCAGAACACTTTTATTGTCTTCTGGGTTCATTCCTTGATGCCAGGATATGTGATCACCCGGTAACAACGGTTGTTCTAATGGCATCAAAGTGAATATAAAAATTAGATACTTACCAAAATCTTTATTACTGGAATTATGAGCAAAACAGAAATACAATAGACATAAGCATAGCTTACCACTTCGGAAAACGTATCTTGCCAGCGCTTGTAATAGGAAACTGGCTGGCCAAGTTGGTGGAGATTCTTCGTCAGGTTCTTTCATTAGTCGAAAGGTTAGCTCAAATCCAAATCCTGCTTTTCCCATTCCAAACATATTTCTTTGAAAGACCCTTCCATCACCATGAAGGTCGGAAAGTCCGAAGCTAGAGAAAGGAATCGAAATTAAATTAGCGTTAACATTTGAAGAACCCAAAAATACGCCAATTCATTTGAAAACGTTCGGAATAGAATGCAATTCACAATTCAATATATGGGATTTATCTAACCATTAATACATTTAAGCTTGTATATGGATTGGATTGGAGCTTTACCTTATATAGTGCCAGTGCTCTGGGACGCGCAGGGACTTGTTTCCTTTGTGGTGGTACATGCTGATGTAGTCGAGCGGGTCCGGACCTCCTTGCCTAAATCAGAAGCATAATTTTGCCAATTAAATGAGTACGTCTTCGCAGTTAATAGTTTATGTGTGATGATGATGAGCAGTGCGCTACAGCACAGAAGCTTTATGCAGCACAGAAGCTTTATGAGTGTGCTTGACAATGTCCCTTCCAGCACACAGCACAGTCAACAGTTCATTTCATGACGGTCGTTAGCTGTCTCTTCCTGTCGACATACAGGTAGAGGTAGCGGTGCGGTTGAGTTTCGTCGTCACTACACTACACCCATAGATGACGTTACATGTGTCATGACGTGCGATTATGCACGATGAGAAAGTAAACTATTCTTAGTTATGTTAATTACCATGATTTGAGAAGGGAATGAACTTGCAAGGGGTTGAGCTGGTCCGGATAGACACATCGACATTCGTCAAGGAGCCCTTTGAGTCCTGGGTATTTGAGCGTGAATTCATCCATTTGTTGTATGGGGTTGGCCTGACCCTGACCTCTGCTTGACCCTGCAGCACTGCCCACACTATTGTAGCTTTCCATTTTCTGGTATTTTCATGCTCAGATCAGCGACAGGCACCTATGACTCTTCTTCTAATCTTCTGGTTTGAGCACCACCTGTCACCTGCTACAAAATATCCAATGACAAATCCTGGGAGTTAATGTCAAGTGCACTAAAACTACAACTAATAATTCTGAAGATTAAAAGTCTATTTTGTGTTACGTTCACCGTTTCCTGCTGCCCGCTCATGCCATTATCCGTCGCCTCGTTCATCTTCTTCTGCTTCTGTTGTTAGCAAAACCCAAACTCAGACAGATCTCGCGCCCCGTTGACACTTCAGAAAAGAGATGTCACATCCTTGACAACTTTGGCATTTGGCTTAAACAACCCATGTGCTAATCACTATTGTAGTTAAATTAACTCCTTCTAGTACTAAATTAATTTCAGATTTCAATTTCTGAGTTTTTCAAGTGCTCAAGTTTGTTCTAATCTGAAACTGAACTGAAACCTGTCACCTGTTGTCATTTGTCATCCATCCAAGACGGATAAATAACCAAGGCCACCTACTAAGAAGTCCAAGAACGAATCCTGTGCAATGTTTCATGCTTGTATCATGAGAGGCCGCTAAATGTACAATATTGGTTTGCGTTTTCATTTCATTACAAATTACAAGTGTGTGATTTGTGGTGATGCCAATTGCGAATCTTAACATTTCGATAGCGTGCAATTCACTTTAACCAATAATCATCGAATTAAAAGAAAATTACAGTGTTCGCGATCCAGCGTGTTTGTTTCATCCTACTTATTCCACCAATTCCCAGTATTTAATACTGTACTGCATACTATGCTATGTGCTATTGCGTTAAATCTATACAAAATTGATTATGACAATAGTGTTGGGTTGATTTTAGGTAAGCTAACGCTGAATCTTTATGTCCCATAATTTGGAAATAGTTTTACACTATTCCGACTAATTTTTATGCAATTAATTTCATTCAAACGTACATATGCATGGAGTGAGTGGATGACAGAAAGGCGTTCAAGTCATGCATACTGCAATACTGCATACATATGTAGACTGGCTGGCAAAACTGCAGATTACCGCACGGATAAAGATGTATTGTTATGGTTCTCGGTTTTGGAAGTGCAAGTCCTGTGGTGTATGAATGATCATGATGATCAAGGAACCGACAAAGAAAGAAAACTTGCCTCAAGCCAATGATGTTTGTTAGTGCAGTTTCTAAGTTTTTACCAAACAATCTTGTATCCCATCTCAATACTCAACTCAACCTGTAAATATTATATTTAAAAATCTGTGGAGTCCAACCATGACTTGAACACCCAGGAAAACATTGGAGATTCAATGACTTGTAATTTGTAATTAGTCTCTCCTTAACGTTCTTGTCCTAGCCAAAAACCTGTCCAATTTCTTTCCTATTGTTTAATGTCAAGTTTCAACCTTTGGCTCGATTTGTCCACAGGCTTTTATGTAAATACTACAAGTAATTGGCAAGTAAGGTGTTAATTTTAATGACTTTTTGTTCTAGATTTTCAGTTGACCGACCGGCTGCGGCATTTAATTGTGCATTATTGTATTCAGAGTTGCAGTGTCTCGAGATACAGAGTTTTGATTGAAGATTGAAGCGGATCGAGTGTTTGTTTTGTAAACAACAATAATAGGCTATGAATAAGTAGCGGTACAGTATTAGCGGACAGATTTGCAGATTTTAGCGGGGACTCCTTATATAACCTGGTTCATAATTCATAATCGTGTGACTGAAATCTTTTCTTTCTTCCCAATACACTACTATTGTACCTGTGGGCATTAAGATGTGAGATGTGGGCTTTCGTCGTGCCGTCTGTCTCCTCGCTTTATCCCACACACACCTGTATTCTACTTTACGATTTTTACCTTACAAGATCCGCAAAACTGAAACTATTCTTACAGCTTGACATACTCCAAGGAAGGCTTGTAAGAAACATACTTGCTTCAGTAGCAGTGTTGAAGTTGAACGGATCTTATACAATATTCCGGAGAATAAAACAACAATTTGCGAACTTAGCACAAGTAGCTGCGTCAGTTCCTCTTAGGATTTAACACGGCGAATGATTTGGAATTAAAAGCATTTTGAGCAAGTTAGTGACTGTGACGTGACGTGGTAAGCTTCCGCAGTGCTTCTTTGAATAACACGGATACTCGGAACGGAAGTCGGATATATTTTAAACACGCTCGAATATTTTGTAAGTTCATCTTCCATTAATGATTCATTATGACGCACTCAATTTTCAAAATGAAACGAACTAATGTCATACAAAAATTCTAAATTAGAAAACCTCTTCCGAGCAGTTGAATGAATGCTGGTTTAGCAGAATCATATAACGTTGACCATCGTGTATTTTTATTTAATGGCTTTGAAGTTTGGTTAATACTAGAAGACCGTTACAGAGTTTAGATACTATAAAGCCAACATGTTCCAAGAAAATTTTATTTAATTTTACAAATTAGATTCTAGTTGCAGGCACAAGCATTAATTCATTTGTACATTGTATTGATAGTGTATTGCACGTTGCACGTTGCACGATACGATACACATAAATTAATTCAACGGGCGAGTTTACATTTTCCACGTTTCAAATTGTGCAGCAATCTTCATCCTTTCAGTTTCTCTATAAAAAATAAGATTTGATAAAATGACACTAGTTATAGAGTTGGAAAAGATCATGATCTTTTTAAAAAGACCAAAAGATCATGATTTTTTTGATTTTTTTATAAGACCAAAAAGATCATGATCTTTTTGATTTTTTTGATTTTTTGACTTAAATTGAAAGAAATGCATAATAACGTGTTAAAATTCTCTTCCAGTGGATACAGGATACAGAATAGATCCATACAAGATCTTGATCTTGTGCGCATTCTTCTATTATAAATTTAATTACGAATTTTCAAATGAAGATTCGAATCTATTTTGGTGCTGGAGACTAGAATATCGGAAGAGATGCGCTTCAGCTTATACTCATAAGCTGAAGCGCATCTCTTCCGATAAATCTTCCGAAAATATGAGCGATATAACAGCATTTGGAAACAAAAACTGGCCATTTCACCATTGTCGAATTATGAAATAGATGCGATGGGTTGAAGCTACACATATGCCTACCGCATGATGTTGTAAGCTTGAATTTCAGGAATAGGCAAAATCTTTGATTTTAAAATTAAAATTTGAGCTTTAAATAACTTTGATAATGCTAGAAATTTTGCATCTCGATTTTAATGAATTTAGAAAACATAATTTTGATTTTTATATAAATAGGCGGTTTAAGTCTAAATATATATGGAAATTTCCATTTTAAATTACTTTATATTTGTTGATATATTTTGTGATTTCGATCTTTTCAAACAATGTGATTTTGATTATGAGTTTTTATAAAATTTAGATGAATTTTGCCAATGCTTTTGAACTTTATCATCTCGTGATTTTGTCCATTCTAGTTGAATCTTCATCCGAATGTATTAAGATTTGGAAAATACACCTTCATGGATGGTCAAGATCCGCAGAATATGATATTCTAAGTCAGTGATCAAAGTAAAAAAAAATTACAAAAAATACTATTGAAATATAGCAAAAGCCTGTGTTGGCTAAATTCAAAATCCTGAGGAAATGATTGTCAACTTGATTGCCAAAAATTATTGTAGCACCATAATGTGTTCTTACACATTTCACGAAATTAGAATAAAAGACATTAACACGAAAAATTACATTTATAATTACAAAATCACCAAAATCCAAAATCCATGCCTTTCAAAATCTATTTATAAAATCAATAAGAATGGTTTTTAGAAAATCCGATGCTAACATTAAAAAATAAATATTGTATCCGTGTAAATACGATATATTGCATTGGCGTTGAGATGAGCATTGAGCCTTTCATGGGATCTCTAAACAATCTCGTTCTTTTAAATATGAACAAAGTGACGCCTAGACCGACCAGAAAGTCCAAGATCCTTAAATCTGGTTCCTCACTTTGTAATAGAGTTGAAGAAAGGTCGGGATGTGCTTTGGCAATAAATTAGGATTTGGAGCCCGAGGCATGTCATAAAGTTAAATTCAGCCGAGAACTAAGGAGACATTGAAAAGTTGTTCGGACTGATCAAGTCGAAATTGATTGAGATGATCATGACGTTTAAGTGTTAGTGATCCGATGTATTGTCTATTGTCTACGAAACTTCTCATCTCCGACAAAAATCTGTTGTTATTTTGTATGACGGGACGGAAGATAATGGAGGTTCTCATCTCCTGTATTCTATTATCTGGGATGGTTGGTGGTGTGGCGATGTCCTAAACCTGATTTGCATTGAGAAAGGGGTAGTTGAGCTCAGAACTGATGATAACTGTAAACCGAGTCCAAATCCTTGTTTATGAGATGAAACTGGGATTATTGTTCTAGTACTTCGTATATGGAGATCTTACAGGTGCATCTTCTTTATTCTTAATGAGCAAGGTTCGACTTCAAGGGATAATAGGCTTGATCGAAGCACGAAATGGGATGGGAAAACGTAATGACGAAAATAAAACAGCAAGTTCGTCTCTAGAAACTCAGTGTTTTAAGATTCTGTGTAAATATTAAATGTCTAGAAATCACCGACATTTCACCCAGAATTTCATCAATACATTTTGTAGAAATTTATAGATATTCTTCCATTGCAGGGTCACATTTTCCCAGTTTAAATTGCTGATTCTATTAAATGATTCACCTATATTCCTAATGCATTTGACTGTGATGCATGCGCGATCGAATGGCTATGCTTCTTAAGGACGATATACGCCATGCGAATCTGGCCTCATTCTTAATTATTAGTTCAAAATTAATTGTGAGTCACCAGTTGACCAATTCAAGAAACGAGCACCACTAGGCGATGATACTTAACAGAATCACCAATCACCATGTGCATCAAATTTGAGCTCAATTGATGAAAAACTTAAAGAAATCAAGCTGTACATTATTAATGAGAAACCACTTTGGTTTTTTAATGTGATTAATTCAGCCTACTAGTCCCCCGAACCATTAAATTTATCCGAAACTTTGCATATATATTGGCAAAATGTATTCACGTCGCATAGCGGTGCTCGATTTTGGAATTAGAGAAGTGGCGATTTACAATTAATTTCAAACTAAGCATTGGGAATGAGGCCGAAGGCCGATGGCGTATATGGTCCTTAACTAACCGTAGAAGTTGGATGAATTCGAGTTACATGTTTTCGGAAATACAGATTTTTAAACAGATAGCCGTTTAATATTTATTTTGAATAATTTAAAGACAATTATATAATTATAAGAATATACTTGAATGGAATTTCCAGTATAAGCGTAATAATTTAAAATTTCAGACACAACTTTTAATTTTATTCCACATGAAAAATCTTCAGTAAAATCTCAATAAAATTCATGTTAATGGATATTTTTGCTCAATATTTTGAAAATATACTGCTCGAATACTCGTGTGTCATTATTGAAAATTTTAGCTCAATTCATCGGTCAATTTTTAAGATAAAAAGCACAACAATTAACGAAATGACCTAGCAAGTGCTTGTACCATGATCCATGATCCATCATCAAATTTAAAAAATCTACGTAGAGCATGCCATAATGTGTATATTGTTTATGCGCATCAAAAAACAAAGTATTTAGTCAATAATCGCTACAATACTTCATCGTGCGATGTTTTCGACAGATTCTACGGTTTTGCATGGCATGATCTATAAATGATTCTGTAAATTGCTGCTTCGTATCAATTACAACACATTCCTTCGAACCTAACCTCGACTATTCGAAATTCTTTCCATGTTCTTCGAGTCCACACGAGCTAAACAGTAGTGTTACTATGTCTAAATAAGGGTGTTAGTTATGAAGTGAGCGTAGTTGTACGGTGAGAGCATTACGTTGTAATAAACTGAGCAGATGATTTACAATGAAGAAAGTAACGGTGGGCGGAGATGAGGAAGAGACATGATTTTTGGGATTCAATCTTTAATTCAGCCACCTTATGCATTACACACACACTACGTATAATTCCCAGCGTCTTCCCTAATCTTCTTCCTTATGTTTATGATTATGGGGTTTGTTGGGGCTAAAGAGTGTTTTGCCTTGGTCCAAGCTGAGTACAGAAGAAAGACACAAGTCATTAATCAGTTTGGTCCAAGGAAGATGCTCAACTTTGATCACCCACAAACAAAATTGAAATTCTGCAGCACAACAGGAGTTTACTGAAGTCAAATCAAATCTTAAAATTCATAACGTGCTCGGTCTGATTATCGTACGATAATCTCTTTGCTTTAGTCTTTAGTAATTGACTAATTCAATTAACCTGAACAGTATTCTTACCGAAGCTGGTACGTTTCTAGGCGTGAAAAGCGCTTACATTCGATACTCGCTTGATTATTCCAGCTGATT
The DNA here is from genome assembly GCA_034694905.1 of Ceratophysella granulata. Lineage (NCBI taxonomy): Eukaryota > Metazoa > Arthropoda > Collembola > Poduromorpha > Hypogastruridae > Ceratophysella > Ceratophysella granulata. The sequence goes on along the minus strand of JAQFYU010000867.1, from coordinate 6,199 downwards.
ACTCGTATTCATAAGTGGAGAAACTGCACGCATTTTTGCAGGTGAAATATCGAATATCACTGAATTCGGCGTCAAAGTTCGCGATAATGCAAGAATTCACAATTCCATATTTTGCATTGGATAGGCATATTAGAGCCACAAACTGTTTAAACTCAGCATAAATATGTAAAAAGAATCCTTAGCATTGGAACTTGGTTTTTATGTACAATCTATTATGTTACTTTTGTTGGGAAAACCCAAGCGCAGCATTGATTGCGGAAACTGATAGGAATTCGCACAAAATGTGGATTTAGAATCAACCGAAACACTGAATTTCTGGTGAAATATTTTCTTTACAAAATGGTGACAGGCGACGGTTTTCTCCAATTTTGCGAGTTTCGGTAATGCAGTATTTTGACTTGCGGCGGATTGCAGCGGATTTGACACGCTAATGCACTTTACTGAATTATTTAATTGATTTTACGATGATTGATTTCGCAATTGATGGTGTGCCCACTTTTTTTGGTTTTATATGTTTGAAACGAATTAGTCTAACACAAAATATTTTTCGCTTTTAGTCAATATTTTTATATTGAGATGTTTGCTTATGCTGGGTTGACGCTTTTTGGTAGACCGATCTAAATTCCACAAATTTTTGAAACATTAGATTTAAATTAAAATGTGTATCTAACACCTTTTATTGTTTATATAGATTCCTACTGCCCCAAGATAATAAGTGCCACAAAATGTCCCGAATTGACAGTGGTCATGAGACGGTCACATCCGAAGAAGAAGGTTCCATTACGCCCAAGCATTCACCTGTATCTCTGAATTTCTATGATGACTCGGCTTCTGAACGTGACTGCCATGAAGATCAGCCGAAGATGGTTCAAGGACAGGGTTTGCTGGAACCGGAAGCCTGCTATCAATGTCAGTTGTCTAGTCGAAGATATCCGATTACTTGTGAAAATGACTTGTATCGTCTTCCTTCCTGTAAACACGAGAATCGGAGTCCGGTCGGAAATCGGAGTTCCAGTGCTGTCACTTACCGGGAACATAACAATAATCGACGTTATGGAACGAGCACCAGTATTCAGAAAGAGTCTCACCTTGATCCGGCCAAACGAAATCCTCCACGATTATCCGGAACTCTCAATCCAGTCAGTTGGACATTAAATTCGTTTTTGGTAGCTGGTTTTTGATAAAATAGCTTTTTAAAAATTGGTGTAATTATTCTACAGGGTGGAAAAGTCATTCGTCCAATTGCGTTCAAGCCGACTGATCCGGGATCCCGTTTTTATGCCAGTAATTTGAAATATTGCCAAATATTGCTAATTATTTTCAGAATTAATGCATCAGTGAATTTGATTTGAGCAGCAACAATGAAGCAACCGTTGGAAAGATACGGATCAGAAACTATTTTGCAGAAGAATTCAAACACTCGATTTTCTCAACCCGTTGAGCAATCAGGTTTCACCAGTCCAAACCCTGGAGTTAACGGTAACACGAACTTGAATTCAAGCCTGGATTCACAGCGTTTCGGAGGATCCCTTTGCAATGTGCTACCTTCGTCTAATCTTCACTTGAAAAGAAATGGTACGAATTCTTCAAATTAGTGACCCTTGTGGATGCTAATGGAAATATTAACTCAAGCGCTTCCATCAATTTTTTTGATAAGGCTCCGCATCCGTGCTTCATATGGAAACATCCAACACGAATTCTGGTAAATCGTCCTTACCTACATTCGACGCCAAATGGGGAAGCGAGGTAAGCAAATAATTCGATGGAAACTTGTTTAACAAAAAACGCTACCCGATTTAACGTTAAATTAATACATACAAAATGATTTTGAATTTTGCTAGACGGGTTTGGACAGAGGACGAAACTGGGAATCGGAGACCAAACATCTTCAAGCAATGTATGACGTCCATTTGAAAGCAGCTCATCAACGAGCAATCAAACTTGAACAGGCCCTGGTGTCTCATTCCTGTAAGCTTCAGCAGGAACGACGAAAAATTCGGACGGAGCTCGATGAAGCGGTTAGGAATAGTCAACAAGCGGAAAGACTCAACTCCGTTCTTCGGGAAGAACTGGAAGGACTTCGAGGTCAACTGGAAGAAGTGGAATGGGCTCTGTGTCACCGGGCTGGAGAAATGGCTCTGGTCAAAGCTCAGCTTAAGGATAGTCAGGTGCGCCATGTCATGTACCCGAATATCTTCTGGACTGTGGCTTCAGGCTGCATGATACTATGACCAATGGTCATGGCCCAAACTTTGCATTCACAAGATCCTGTTTTTTCTTCTTCAGGGTGACCAAGCAACGAGGAGTCACGAACTGGTTCAACTTCGGAGTCATCTCAAGGACTTGGCGACAGAAGGAACCGCACTTCGTTTTAAACTCGCCCAAGCTAATCTTAATTTACAATCCAAAGAACGAGAAATTCTCACTTTGCGACAGGGCTTGGAACATGAAGAACGGAATCATAAAGATGCTGCAGAAGAAAATTATATTCTCCAGCAAACTCTCAAGGTGAGTATTCAACTTACTTTTGAGATTGATGGGCCATTTTATTGCATGACGAGTTTTATTACTCCAAATCTAAATGATATCATGAAGTGACGTCGGCTCTGGAATATTTGCTTTCAGGAAACTGAGCTAAGACACTCCATCGCTTCTTCAATGTGGGAAGCGGAGAAAGCGAAATGGGCGGAAGAACAGAAGAGAGTTTTACGATATCAGAAAGCACTTCAGCATAACTACGTTGTCACCTGTCAGAAAGCTCAAAATCTAGCTCATCAAGTTGAGTCTCTCACTAACATGAAGCAACATCAGCAGCAGCCAGTAAACACTTGGAAACAGGCAGCCAATCCGTACAACTTAAGAAATGCGCCAAACATTATGAAGCAATAGTAGTCGGTGAATGACTCCATATGTGATATTAAAATTGAAATGATCATCAGAGAATCATTGGATTGCCTAAACTTTGACGTGAAAGTATAACAGAACGAGTTTTCTCACGGGCAGAAATAAATATAATTGCAAGTGGTCTGAGCTCTGAAACTAAATCAATAAAAATATTTCGATAAAAAATAAACCTGATTTGCAGGATTGCCAACAATTCAGTTCTACGAATTCGTCTTAGACTTTTCCCTCTACTACTTAATACTGAATTCTTGTAATTTATGAAATACTTCTTGAGTGATGTGCGCAAGTCGGTTCACTCTTTCCATAGTAAATGTTTTATTAGACGGAACACCAAGAGCAGTTTCACTTACATAAAATATTGTTTGAGGATCCTTCCAAATTCTGTATAATTAGCATGGTCAACCGTGACTTGTGCATTTGGTAACTAAATACTTGCTTTAGACAGAACTTCCTTCTTTCAATTCTTTGTTAGTTTTGTCTTCCTTGGGTTCCGTTTCTTTGGACTGAGTTGGATCAAAGTCGAACTTGGAAACAAACTTCGTTTTGATGTAGTACCAGTATCTGCTGCGGACGTTATCCAGATCCTCCGCCAGAAGATGACATATCTGAGAAATAGAAAAGATTGACGATATTGAGTGAATACTCAATTTAAAAACCAGGAATGTTAAACTAACATAGGCTATTTAATTCTTACCTCGATGGCATGATCATAGGCTTCCTTGCCCGAAGTTTTGGCCGTGAGTCGATCTTCGTACAATTCCAGCATGAAACTGAGCATGGGAACACTGCGAACACCCTTGTTGTACAAACCCGTACAAAGCTGAAGTACTTCGTCATAAGTTCCGGGTGTCAGGTCGTCAGTAAGGCTCAACACGCTACACATAAGAAAAATATTAATTTCATGAAAATGGAAAAGTTCTGAATTCAAAAAATGCTGAACTGTCTAGAGTGTGAGCTCTTACCCAGTCAGATAACTCCATGGACTTTCATTTGATGGAGCTCTAAGTATTTGTGACCAAGTAAACTTAATTTCCCTACTAATTAGTTCCTGAGTGATTTCACAGGACTTGTATATGACAAAGTATCTCTGATTCCAGGCGGAATTGTTTCGGACGTCTTCCTTGAGAAGGAATTCCACGTATGTTAGCTCATTGCCGAAGGCACTGAATTGAAACAAATATATTCATGTCATGAGTACAAAGATTTGTGTAGAAAATTGTTGTTTTATTTAGGTGAAATAATAGCACTCACCCAAATGTTGTAAGAACCCACTGGCGATGCTGCCAGGCATGATAGTTTTTAGCATCCTTCGACAGGAATTGGAGCGTGAGTTCTAATTCCTGCATTGAGAGTTGTTGACGAGCATATTTACATTCTAGCGTACTTTTCCCAGTTTCTTCGTTGTACCCAGCAGCCCAAGAAACCAGAATCTTCCTATGATGCCATACTTGGTAGTTCTTCTGATTTTCTTCGATTAGCTCACGGGAAAAATCAAGTTCTTCCACAAATTCCTTATTAGCTATCCCGTCCTTCGTCATCAAACAAGGGACCCCCAATGCTTGAAGTACTTCGCGTCTAAAATCCAAAAAATAAGGACAGTCGGTTACACAATAGAAACTAGAAATACAGTGGTACCACAAACACAATTATAATGTTGTCAAATAGTCACCTGTACTGCCAAACAGTGTAGTTGGCCGCATTTAAGCTTATGGCATCTGCAGTGAGACCCAGAACACGACGGGTTTTTTCTCCGCTGTACAGGACCGCACGGAAGTAGTCGTAGACATCAATAACTGCAACCAAAACAAAACACACCTCAATTTACAATATATACGCTGGAGTTACTCGTGTTGGTCGTGATCATATGACCTCTGACATTTGACTTACATTTTGGCGAGTAGTCAATGGAGATGACGGAGACAGGAGCGGAATGCTGAGGAACTGGACGGACGTCTTTCCATTCTTCTCGATCGCGATAGAAAATGTGGTTATCCTCCTGCTCATTCTCATAATCCGCATCCCCGGCACCGTCAGCCCGCGTCTGACCTTTGGACATGTTTCACCCTCAGCTTGTACGTATATACGGGACGGTTAATGGGTCACAGGTCACACGTCACACTAGGCAAATCCGAGACTCCAAACGGAACTTTGAGTATTGACGTCACAACAGGTGCAACCTTTTGACTTGATGCGTTTCGACAACCTTGACTTGGTGGTGGAAGCTTGTCAACTGAAGACTACTGGAAGATGACAATGACAATGACAAGTGACAAGTAAAACAAGAAGACAAAACAGAAGAAGCACAAAACAAGGATAAACTTGTTATATTCTGGAAATTCTCCCACTCAACAAGACCAACTTGAAGATTCCCCCCTCATCTTCTCTGGACACAGCGAACAAAGCTCCACCACTAACAGATCTCAAGGCGCACTGCATCTTTATGACACTCCAGTAATTGGGAACAATAGGATATATAATCTGGCTGAAAATGAGGTAAATACAAAGAACCTGAGGTGAAGCAAATACGAAACCTAATACAATGAAGCTCAGTATAATCCGACGGCAGGACGGTAAACTACTCGTATGTATGTAGTTTGCTAGTAGACACCGTGGCAGGCACCGCTTTACGCAGAACGTTCCGTGTATTAATTAAAATGCCATGTGTCAGGCTCTACTTATAACTTATAATAATGGGAATGGAACTGAGAACACAACACCACCAACCACGTACCAATATAACCATAACCGATTGAAAATTTAACTTCCAGTTTTGATCCTGAGTTACTGTTGATTTAATTGAAACTATGTTTTGATTTAAAATTAGTCACATTATTGTAACAAAGCACAAACAAACAAAGAACAAATTCATGTAAGTACTTAATTTAATTTACTTAATTAATTTTACTTACTTAATTTAATTTATTGGTTTCGATTTTGTGAACTGTCCAACAGAAAGCTACAGTTTCTTCAGGGTAGGTTTGGATTAACAGCTCTCCAACCGAGTCAATTATACTATACGTATCATAAATCATTGTTAAGCTTTTTTTTATTACAATTATAAGTGGCTACATTTTTGTAGCTAAGTTGTGCGACCATTATATACTGGAAATTTTTCCTGTTCGTCACAAAATGTGTGATAGAAAGAATAGTACTCAATTTTTTTTCAATTACTGTATTAAATCCACTTTAATAATCACGAGAATACGTAGATCCCTCTATCTGTCACACAACAACTTTTGTCAACAGCACTACCGGTGGCCAATGCCCTGGAAACGTAATCCTATGTAATTCAATT
>JAQFYU010000866.1:0-18039 GCA_034694905.1 Ceratophysella granulata | reverse complement strand
CAATCTAACTAAGCTCGGCAAAACAGAATTAAGTTAAGACGAATAATTGTGCTGGTTTCTGATATTGAGTTTGGTACCGCATAGAAGTAGGATGAGTTTGCCTGCACAAACCAATGGCTAGAAGTGGCCGATGGTGGCGCTGGGAGTACGATTCGACGATGGCTCCTCTCGCGACCGCTCTACCTCTATATGATGATTTTTGAATTTCTTTCAATTTTCCCTTCTCCTTATCCCTCTGTCAACATCAGAAGTTTAAAGAAAATTCATTTATCGCAAACAAAATAATTCAACTTCAAAGTCGACCAAAAACGCCCTTTGCTGAATTTTTTTGTTATAAATGACTTTGCCGTCAACTTTAAATTCATTTTTTCAAAAAGTGTAGAGGATGATTTTATATTTTCTTTCAATTTTCCCTTCTCCTTATCCCTCTCTGTCAAAGTCGGAAGTTTAAAGAAAATTCATTTAACGCCAACAAAATAATTCAACTTCAAAGTCGACCAAAAACGCCCTTTGCTGAATTTTTTTGTTATAAGTGACCTTGCGGTCAACTTTATTCTTGTCTGACTGTTTTCGCTTGGTGCTTCTGACTTAATTTCTCTTGACTAGTCCCCTATGATCTGAATAAAAACCTATGACGACAAGACTAACTAAAAGACATTGAACGCTTAACAATTCAACCAACTTATGACAAATAATCCATGTCGAAATCAACATTTAAACCTGCACTCTCAACTGAAACGATGCACTAGACTTTAACCTTGAGGCAGAGTGCGCACGATTCTGAACACTTGAGTGGTGGGGGATATTCTCATAATAAAACTCACCTCCCACGCCCATTGCACTTTTTACAATTACAATACAACATATCGTTCATGTCCATGTCCATTGTCCATCCACCATAATTGAAGAAAGTAGATTCTCGCATAAGCTGAAGCCGACGAATGCCTAATATAAGGACAAGTGACGGAGACGAAGGACGACGGACGAGCGGACGGATGATCACAATCACAAGTGACAAAATCAGAAGTAGTGAAAACTGACAATTTGAAGGACAAGTTAAGTATTCTCGTGTTATATTAAAATGTAATAGGATTAATTTGTGGAAGAATTAATAAAATTTCATTATTGCAATAAAATAGAATAATAAAATTTAGAATACCGCACCGACGAGATTATTCACATGTTTGTTTTTGTAACATGGATTTTGGATTTTGCATTTCAGTTGCAATTTGCAATGTATGATGTGAAGTAAGTGTATGTTAGACTGAATACACCTCAGAGTGTTGAAGTATAGCATAGAGGCGACATTTGCTTTGTTTACGTCAATTTGAGTTTGTTTACTTCCAAAGTGGAAGGTAAAATGGAAGGCAGAAAAGGCTTGCCCGCGAAGAATTCAAATTCAAATCACACGTGGTCTTGCTTCTTGGCATATATCCGCGTATACTAGTGACTGCAATGCCTTTCTGTATAGAGCGGCGAAGCAAGAACAAAAATGACGTCAGAATGAGTCCAATTTATAGTATACGAAAATTAAGGTTGCCATGCGAATTTATTTAGCAGCCGCTAAAACGAAAAGTCGTCTCGATATTATACTTCAGCACTCTGAGGGATACACGTGATGTGTGAAATTTGAAAACATCGGGAATTCGGGATGTGGGAGTGGAGTAATATTGAAAATGGAGTACAGACAGACGTGCTTACCTCGAATATTCAACATTGCAACTGAAATGCATAATATGTAATGTTACAAAAAATAAATTATGAACAACCGAGCCGGCGAAATTCATAATTTTATTTTCTTTCACGTATCAGCTCGCTATTTCCAGTTCTGTCACTTGTCATTGCCCTTCGTCACTAGATACTTTGGCACTCTTCCTTCGTCTCCGTCACGTATCCTGCAGCATAGTGCTCGTCGGCTACAGCCATTGTGAAAAATTGCAAGGGCGCACAACTCTGCTTTTCTGGTTGTGTTTTAATTTGTTATGGGTCGGATTTTACCAAGCACATAATAATCTTCTCCCAGCGTTTAAATAATTTCAAGAAACGCATAAATACTTTTTCGAGCGCATAAGTAAGTTTTCGAGCGCTTAATTTACTTTAGAACGCAAGAATATATTTCGGAACGCATAAATAAGTTTCGGAACACATACATAACTTGTGAATCGCAAGAAAAACTTTCTAAACAAAATAAAATCTTTCTCATGCAAGACTAACTTTTTGGGCGAAGTAAAGCTTATGGAATGAATGAATAACCTACTGAGCAAAATATTAAGTTCTTGGGCGAAAGGAAATAGTAATTTTTTGTTTGGCGAAAACAAATTCTTCCACAATTCCCTAGTCGGGCAGGTTTCAGTTCCTGTACAAAAAATTAAATTAGGATAAGAGTATTGTTTTATTAAATCAAGAACGAAACTATAGCTACATATTCGAGCTGAATATAAATTTGTCGCGCTGAACTATAAATTTTGGAGCAGGGTGGTAACTTCTCGCATGAAGACCTCTTCACGAATATCTATTTGAATTAGGTAACGTCATTTTATTCTGAAACCTTGAACTTTACAAGATGGATTTCGTTAAACACCGATGAATTCGAAGTAGCAAAATAGAAAAGTCTTTTATTGACGAATAAGTGCTCTGCTGGACTTTGATGGTCGACCTAGTTTTCGTTTGAGATTGATTGGTGTCTGCTTAACCATGTCATTGACCACTGACCACAAGTGATTTGAGGAGTAAGAGTAGCAATTCCCAACGAATGCTTGCAAATATATTCCTTCTGAAACATTGGACAGGAACAAACAGAATTTTTACAATATTGGGTATTAAGAACGATATCCCAAAAGCCCAAACCGATTTTCTTTGAATTCTTCGAAGTTTCTGTATAGTCCTTCTTCTACTCTACATCCATGTAGCGGGTTGCAGCTTGCAGCCTTTTTACTTACGTCAGGCTTGCTGGAAGCGGAAATGAAACATACCTAGGTTGTTTGGTTGTTGCCTCTAAAATTCAGCACTTTTGGAGACACTTTTGCCGAAATATATTTTGCTTGCGTTCGAAGTATATTTTTATGCGCTGCAAAATTCATTTTTAAATGCTGCAAACGCATTTTTAAATACGGCGAACGTATTTTTTAACACTGCAAATGTATTTTTCTAGCGCTCGAAATATATATTTTATGCGCTGCAAAAATCGTTTTTTAACGTTCCAAGTATTTGTCGTAATGTGCAACGGGCGGGGGAGGTGGGGTTTAATATGAGAATATTCCCCACTACTGAAGTGTTCAGAATCGTGCGCACTCTGCCGCAAGGTTAAAGTCTTGTAAACGATGCAACGGTCCTATCATCTACTGGTCATCTCGGTTGCTTTAACCAAATGTCTTGCGTCATTTGACCAAGATGAGAGTGCAGCCGTAAGAGAAAGACGCCTTGTCAATCTCTATTTTAATTCCTTCGAACCCAAACCCCAACCCCTCTACCTCTGTAATCAACAAAACACCTTTCACTATCGGATGCCCCAATGTCTGGAGTGTAAACTACATAAATTAGATAAGCCCTCCCGAATGATTACCATCACAACCTAGTACACAGACGTAAATAAGGCCATGACCGATGGGTACCACTGTTACTCCACCCTAACGTATCACCGTCGGTCTGTCTTCTTTTTCGGAAGTTACTCCGAATCCCAAAGTGAAACAATGGCCCCTGTTTCGGCAGTGGAATGTTGTCCGAGATGATGCGATGGGGACACAAACAATTCCTAACGTTGACTGGTCCTGGATGAAGGATAATGAGGAAACTGTTCAAAATTGGTATGTCGTTGGAGCTATAATCTCCAGCGACAATACTGACCAGAACATAATTGTCTCAATCCCTCTCCTGGCTGCTTTTAATATCCATGAAAACCACTGTGAGACTGCCGACAAAGGATCCTGGATTTGGGATGGCCGGGTCTTCGATAAATGCCGTCTCCAGCTTGGAGAAACCTCCCAATTGGTTTTTCGGATACTAACACTTTCTCCTGTCCCGATATCACCATAGCTGTGACTTCCCTAACCACTACTCCACTTTGTGGGGTTAATATTGGATCCAGCGGGCAAGGAGTACTTTATACCCAATCCTTGCCAAACGAAATTAACCCATATACAGCCACAACTGAACAAGTTGAGCTATTAACCATAGAACCAGAAGAAACCCGAAAACGAAGAAACATAAAGGAGACCATCACAGACTTTGTAGAAGACCCAAGGGAAGAAATTAAATCCCGATACATACCAGACGAGATCCCATCATCCAGTACTATCCCAAAAATACCAAAAATTGAAGAAATCCCCGACTTTATGGATTCTGAAGAACAGTTGGCTCCTCAACTAAAACCAATTTGGACCACTACCCCAACCGCAACTTCAACCTCCCGTCCAACTACACCGAAGCTGACCACAACAACTACTACCCAAAATTACCCTCCTTCCACAACGCCACCTCTGGTCCGGATGGACAAAGATGCGGATTTAGAGGAATATGTGGATATCCCTGAACGTTAAATTGCCCGTCAAACCTAATTTGCTTGGGAGGCAGATGAAGATTTGAAAGAGAGCTTGAAATGGAACCCACCACAATCAACGTCGAAAACTGTGAAATCAGCCATTCAAGTGGCACCAATTAAACCAACAACCACACCTTCCTTGCCCACTTCAGATTCCGTAATCACCCCGGAGGAAGAATTGGAATTCCTCCTGGCAGACCCACCCATAACCAAGCCCCTCCCACCTGCAATACTAACTCAGTCCTTTCGATTGAGCAAAGAATTGCAAGTGTTCCGATATCTCAATTACGCCACAATCAACAAAATAATGGAAGACTACACCTTCCAAGGAATATTACCGGAAACCGTCCATCAAATGCAGACGAAGTTTCTGGGAACCAAAGCCCACACTCGCCATCAGTACTTTCAAAATATCTTCCTTCCCTGTGTGAATCTAATTAACCATAAACGAGTCCCACTTCAGGACTTGCTGTCTCGAATCCCAGCTTCCACCTTCAACTCTGGGGGGAAGAAACCAAGTTGATTCACCTCGATGTAACTGCAACAGAGAAACAGGACTCTACCGCTGCACTGGTCGACGTGATGTCAATCAAAAAATCTATTGGTTCCTTGGTCATTCTAATGAGTACTTCCATTCGGAATACTTTAACATGACCGTGGAAGAATGTAGACAAATGATCAGAACCCTGACTTCACCCAGAGGAGACACTTTACAACGTATTCGGCACAATCTTCACTCCACAATGTTTAAACCCAAAGCCAAGTACGTATGGCCTGAGACGACTTATGACGTCGTTTATAATTATTTTGTTGAATCCGGGAACATAACTGTAGACCCCCACTCGGGTATCATAGATGCTCCAAAGGGTCGATTTTCAAGAGTTGTGTCAGTATTCTGAAGGTCATTGCCGCTCAACAACTGGGATAATGACCTGGGAAAGTGATATGTATCTCCCTTCCCAGCAAGATCAATGCCGACCAAAATATCATAAACCCGATGTCTGTGTTCTTTCGCCCACCAGACTTCATTGCCTTGGTTCCAACCTCTTACTAACTGGAATTTTCAATCCCCAACCCTGTGGCCAACTCATTGGCTATGCTAGAACTGTCGTATTGCCCCGAGACACAACCCAGATTGCGAAAGAAGTTTACCATCTGGATTTTGTCAGACTAAATGGTGATTTTGAGAACCTCTATTCTCATTACCACCATGGTACAGATGCAGTCCTTAGATTCCAACTGGGTCTGTGCCAACTTCCCGACTCCTCGCCCTCTTCTTTCATATCTCCAGCCCAAAAGAAATTTCAAATGGAGCAAAGAGAGAAGGCTCAACAAATTGAATCAGATAAATTACAAAAATTAAATAGACCTATGCCTACAAACATTCCAATCCAAGAATTCTAACAAACTCCTACCTAATTTTTACTCCTACCACCCCTAAACAAAACACGGACAAGCAGAACTTATTGGACTCTCCCACAAACCCAATGACAATGGACCTCATTCCTGATTCGAGAATTCATGCGAAAAAACTTGGCAAAAAATTACCTTATTGAGATCCTTCAAAACTCTTAATTAAGGAAGGCCCTATACCCTTCAATCATATTAATTTGGTGTCAAATTCTACTCAATTCAATGAGTAAGTTTGATGCGTTGTGAGTTTGACGACTCCTAAGTTAGGAAGGCCCTATACCCTTCACCCATGCTCAATTTTATTGAATCACACTCAAGTCCCATGAGTCGTGAAACAATACTACCTTCTAAGAATTCAACTTATTTGGTTATCTCAAACTGACGGGAAACTCCAACTCCCCATTATTCCCTTAATCGTAGTGTGAGGTAAAGCCTTCGGTTGATGTTGCTCCCTACACAAGGGAACCCCTACAAATGCTGCCACAGTAAAGATGACTAAAACCCCAATTAAGTCAACTGTGACTTTTCATAACTGTGAACCCTCTGTAGTGGACATGAGGTAGATCCTTCTGTTGATGTTGCTCCCTGGAAAAATGACGTCCTCACCCGCTCCCAGTTCAAGAATATCCAGTTCTAATTTTAGAAATATTCATTTGGGAACGGTATTAGTGCTACGTCACTTTACCTCACTCCGTTAATTTTAAGATAAACATTATACTAACACTTCTGTTTTATAAATACCAATTCTACTGTGGATGTCGGGAATTTAAAACGACTCTGTTAATTTTTAACCACTAACCACTCTGTATTAGGATAGCAGTGACTAGAAAAATCTGAGTACCAAACTTAACAGCGCATAACGTACAGCTATTTGCTTCTAATAGAAGCTAAAAGGAACAAATATGGCAAATGTCATGTATGATTCTAAATCATATCATCCAATAGGGGTAAACGGTCAACCAAACTGTAATTAACATCGGAGTTAAATTAAATTTATCATCCTTCCAGATTTTAGAAAACGTTTGATCATTTTTTCACCCGCTATATAATTTCTTATGGTTCCAGCTCAACTTTTAAATAATTCAACTCAAACTCTTTATCCGAGCTTGAATTCAAACAGGTTTCATGCACGCTTAAACCCGGGTCGTTATTCCTATCTTGAATCAAGTTCTAACTTCAATTTCTGTCTCGTAGCGTTTTCGTATTTGCTGCTTTTAACTCTAATCTCTTTTATCGCATTCATTTCAAATCTCCAAACTACACAATACCCAACAGATTTCAAAAATCAGAATTTTTGTCCGGTCCAACTTTTGGGCGAAATTACCGATTTTGGATCACTTCTTCAGTTTTAAGGTCAGCTAGGGGTCACGGGGTCAATCAAACTTCAGAATTGTCATTTGAATCGAGTTCAAGTTGACATGCTTTCCATTTTTCAATTTGGTCAAAACGTGGAAATTTTAGGTTTTGGGGTCACTTAGCAGTCAAGGGGTCATCCGATCGGGTTCATCAATACTTCATTTGTTTACCTGAACTCGGGCAAACATTTTAAGGTATCACGCGTTTTTGGTGAAAAGGGGTAATTTTTGGCGTTTTTGGGTCACTTAGTGGTCAAGGGGTCATCAGATCGGGGTCACCAATACTTCATTTGTTTATCTGAACTCAGGCTAAAATTTTAAGCTTACACATGTTTTTGTTGAAAAGGGGCAAATTTTGGGGTTTTCGGGTCACTTAGGGGTCAAGGGGTCATCAGATCGGGGTCACCAATACTTCATTAGTTTATCTGAACTCAGGCGAACATTTCGAGTTATCATGCTCATTTGTAACCCTTCCCAGTGTCGAGATAAACGCGAACAAGTGGACAGACGGACAGACGGACAGACGGAAACTGCAAAATATGTAGTAGATTCACATCCAGCTAATATTAAACGGTTCACAAAATTCCACCCAGCTTGTTACATTAACATTTGCTTATTCAGTTCACCTGGAAGGTTGACTTATGAAAAATCTGAAATGGTTCACAAATAACACCAAATTTTTTTTATAGAAAATTAACCAAGTTTTCTGGATGGCACCTAGGTTACAGCATTAAGTTGGTAAGCCAACAACAGGTATGTAGTGTTGCATTTACAAAGGTCATTCTGGTTTCCGGTTAAACAAATGTTTAATCTACGTTTAATGAATTGGATTGTTGTGAGTGAATTGTTTGTTCGATTGGTCATCCTTCCTTTTCGTCGTCTATTACGACGCCTAGTATGTCTTGTTCGTCTAGTTTATTAGTAACTCCTTTATTCAGGCTTCCACAAATGTAAGATTTACTAACAAATAAATAATAGATCTATAAATTGAATATTTCGTTGAATTGAGCGGATGGGGAATGTCGCAAGAACACTAGCAGCGTTACCTCGCTGAATGGCTAAATTGATGCGTTGTACAAGAAAAGCCTTTGATCTGGGCTCCCCAGACGTGGCTCGGAGCCGGACACCAATGCCCTTCACGAGATCGAGGGCTTGCTCGCCGAAGGCACCAGACGGCTGACGGGGAGTTGGAAGAGACACAATCCCGGAGAACCTTGGTCAGCTCCAGAGCTATGGGGATGCGCAGCGAGTGAGGTATACGGCGCACGACTCGAAGAGATTTCCGGATGCTCTGCAGTTCGTGTAGTAGGTCAGGGATGGTGCCTGTGAATTGAGAAGCGGGGCCTGATCCCGATGGTGAACCAGTCGGATTTGAGCGTTCGGATCTCTTTGGCACTTAAACAGGCGGCCCGGACACGTTGGGCAAGGGGTATCAGGAACGGACAGGGATTGGCTCATTGTGGTTGTAGGTGGAGGGGGGCGTGTGGATTGTCTCAGTGCTCACTACATCCTTGGCTTTTGATGCCTGTAGTGAGGGGAAGAGAGGAAGGAAGGGTTGACGCAGCTCCTACTGCCTCCTTGGTTTTTGATACCTGCAGTAGGGTGAAGGGCCAGGGCAGTGACAAAGCCGATATGTGTGCGGACGGAGTGGGCAGAACATGTGGGCTGAAAGAGTGGACTGAACGCCTATGCTGACTGTGTGGGCTGACGGAGTGGGCTGGTCGTGAGGGCTGGTCGTGAGGGCTGAACATGGGAGCTGACCGTGTAGGCTAACTGTGTGGGCTAGACGAGTGGGCAGATGGTGCGGGCTGAACGTGTGGGCTGAAGGAGCCGAGATAGGGTCTAAGGGTTGACTAAGTGTTGGCTAAGATGACTAAAGTTGACTAAGAAGGCGAACTGAACAGGGGGGCTGACGTCTTCACTCCTACACCCTCGCCTCTGGTCAACGAGGGAATAGGTGATGCGGAGCGCGTCAGAGGCACGAGGATGCGTACCCTGTACGCGTGTTGTAGAATAAAAGAGAAGTGTCGCAGACGGTGTTGGTCCCACTTCCTTGAGGGTTGGGAAATTCTGTGGGACAAAATAACAGACTCGGCGGGAGTACTAGGAATATCTTGGGAATGGAGCTCCAAATTGCGATGTGCGTATTTCCATGAGATTAAATTCGGCGATACGGACGAGAGACTTACCCATTATAAAGGCATGGAGCAGGTCAAGGCATAGACTGTGATGATGAGATGATAAGCACTGGTTATATTTCCAGTCTACACCCTGCTTGGACTCCGTGCATTCTGTTGTGTGTGATGTTCCACATCCAAGTTGGCTGCAGCTTGTCCTCTCCTGTTTGTCACCGATATTGACCAAATCGAAGTGCTGTTCCTCCGTGGTGGGCTTAGGAGGACGTCCAAAGTAAAGATGTCACTTCGAGGTCAAAAGTTACTCGGGTGTGGTCAATTCATTGAATTAAAAGTAAATTAATTTGAGAAGGAGAAATATCTTCTCAATATTTGAACCTCCCGCGTTGTTGAACGCGGTTAATCTCCCTACCCGGCAAGATCCCTTCGTTCCAAATGTGCCGTCGGCCACCGAGGTGAATGGACTATGCGTCAACTAAAACTGCCATCACTCTGAGACACTGGTCAAACTGGTGAATAAACTGCGAAGAACTGTGTAACTCAGACTTTGTACTACCACCAATTTATTAAAACAAAGAACTGACCCAAGTGACAATCAGGCTAATTAATCAGGGCTCACACACACAAAATACAGACACGTCTGACTCGCAGCCCGGTCTCTAGTAGAATGTAAAAAGCAATGACGGACGATCTCCTTTGTCTGATCGACCACGTCGTTGCAGGAAATTACAGGGAAATTTGAGGGATAAAATGGTAATTCAACAACTCCAAAGAGGGCACTAGCCACTCTACTCATATCTCCAACCAAATACTCAAACTACAGTGACCGGAATATTTCGGGCCACTAAATCTAGTCTTAATATTTAACACGCGTCTTGTCCTCAGTCCTCAGTCCTCAGTGTATTAGCTCCAGGTCCAAGCCACATTGCATGCAGCATTGCGTTGTCAAATTCGTTCAGGAGATCGGGTTGTTTCCATGCTGGAATACAACGCAGAAAGGAGACCATCTTCGAGATTGACAGACAGTTCTTCAGGAGAAAGAGGGCAGGACGAGCATTAAAATGGAGCATACGCAAAGGTAAGCTCTATTTAGACGAGATAATGACGTGCAGCGGGAGAGTAAATGAGTGTAAGCGCTTGTGAGCAATTAATGACGGGCACTGACACAACAGACAGCGTGATGTTGCTTTTTAGTTTATTTTATTTTATTTTAAGCAATACACGAGAAATACAGGACACACACATAACGTCTAATGCCAATACTAATCGCAATTACCAAAACTATTTCAATTAATAATTATATATGAATATTTCATGTGATACAGACAGATTACCCGCTTCTCCTAATTAGGAGAAGTTACCCGGTCCGACGATGATGACCTCAAATCACGTCAAAGTTGACGATGACGCACAACACTATTCACTGATTAGTGACGCTAACTTAAACTCAACTATATAACCCACGATCATGGGAAGCTAAGACGGAACGAGGCCACACAACTGCTTTCGTCCCAATCACTTATGAGAATGTTTGGCAGAGGAAAATCAGATCAACCAGAACAGAAAGGCAGAGATACACTATGGACAGACCAAACCAAAGTTGGTCCCTAACATAGATTAGTTCTATACTGTGCCGTCAAGCGGCGCTCACCATATGTTGTGTCATCCACACATAGAGCTTGGGGAGTCGCTATTTAGTTTTATTTGCTCAATCTTCTTATTGAGAACCAGGGGTTGTGCGTCGTCTGTCAGCGGTGCACCCGACAACTCACATTGCTTGAGTGGTGGCAACTTAATGCCGGGTTGAAGTTTCACAATAGCACTGACAATTTCTGACTCCTGATCACCGAACACAAA
The DNA here is from genome assembly GCA_034694905.1 of Ceratophysella granulata. Classification (NCBI taxonomy): domain Eukaryota; kingdom Metazoa; phylum Arthropoda; class Collembola; order Poduromorpha; family Hypogastruridae; genus Ceratophysella; species Ceratophysella granulata. The sequence continues at coordinate 6,742 of JAQFYU010000866.1, read as the reverse complement.
CAACTCACACTTTGCTAGGTTGAGCCACAGTCCGATTTCGGACGACTGTGCTAGGACCTTCCTCAGTTCACTCAGGACTGATGGGCCAGAACCTACTAGTGAGCCATCGTCCAGCTACCAGGCGTTGAGTGTTTATTCCAACATATTGACCATAGGTTGAATTGAGATGCAGAACAGAGCAGGTTCCAACGGGTCACCTTGTTGCAATCCGTCCTCCGAGCCGATGACATATTCTCCAAAGGGAAGGTGGGAATGCGATGCGTAGGCCATCTGGGTGAAAGGATACAGACTGGGTATATGCCGAATTGCAGCTTCTAAAATGCGTTGTCTGTGGACGGTAATGAAGGAATTCGCATAGTCAAGCTTAAAAAATAACCCTGGTTGGTCAGCCGTTACATACAACCGTGATGCACGGTGGATAGCCTCAGCGCCGCCCGAAGTCCCATAGCCCATCTGATTGGGTTGGAGGTACGGTTTCAAACGTTCCACTACAGACGCACAAGCCAATTTGGCAGCCAGTCGACGAATTTAAAATGGCTATGGGACGGATACCACCACCCTTCTTGTTCAGAGAGATGAGATTTGCTCCAAAAATAAATGGCAGTACCTCCGATGGAATGTTTCCGGCTAATAGTAAGTTGAATAGCGCAGTCAGGGAAGCGAGTAGACTGGAGCCCACCTCCCTTGGAACCTTGTGAGTAAGGTCCTTCAGGTGCTGAGGACAAAGCTCATCTGGTCCGGCACCCGAGGATTGATTGCAACGTCCGAGGGTTAGTCTAACCAATCTTGAGTCGACGACAAGGTGTGGAGTTGTTGGAAGAGCAGGATTAAGTAGCGAGTCTTGAGCAGATGGATGCTTCAGCAAAGACAAAGACAACGCATCGCGAATTTCAGGTGTGAATGGGGCACACCTTCATTTGAAGAAATGAGACGCAATGCACCGCGGACATCCCCTTCCGCCAATTTCTGTTCCAGCATTAGGGCCAGTCTTGCGTCTAGGTCTATGGACACACGATCCTTCGACATGGAGGGTTTGGCTGGAGGATTAGTGCCCGTTCAGGTTTTACCTTGCCACTGGGCGAGGTTTCCGCATATGAAGTGTGTCAGGGTCGATCGGTTTGTCGTCGTCTGGCTGCGACTGTTCAGAACTCGGTGTGCAAATGTTAGCAGACGAAATCATGATTCAATGTTGTTTGCACTGACACAATATTGGAGCATCTTCGTGAGTTCCAGTGCAATTTAGATTCGCAATCCATGAGGCATTCGGCGTACAACCCGAACAAGACTTTCGGAATGACTAGGGTTCGACCAGAAGATCCGGAGGATCAGTGTGCACTTGCTCGGTCACAATCACAGGTGAGGGTTGGGACGTTCTGTGCACACGACCCACATGTATGTTAAGCCCTCTTTGGTTTGCAAAAAGTTTGTTACATTGGGGACACGGGGTATATCGTATCGTCATCGTCTGACTCTGAGTCATAGTTGATATATATAAACCTAAAATCTGGATAAACTGTGTATTAAGGCTCTACTGTGGATATACAAAGACTAATATTTGCATAGATACACTTGTGGCGTTGAGGAAGCTGATGCGATTTTATTCAATATTTGCTTGTGCCGAGCACACCATGCATGAGGTCGGACACAATGTACACCCAGTCAGGTCAGAGTCTTGGTTGCGTGCTACAAGTTAATGTGTTCTTGAATTAGAAGAGAATTGAATAGAAGGACAGGAAAACAGTGATGTGGACTGAAAGTTCATACGTACGGTTGTTGTTGGAGCTGATATGTAGATAAGTAGTTTCTTATCTCGATTCCGATAAGAAAAGGTTTAGAGCAAGGCTGAATCACAATTTATACTTCCGACACAGGTCCTACGCGGCAGTCCGAATCTTATATCCTTCTGAATTTCTGGCGGAAGCGGCTTCCGGTGGATAAATCTTCAAGCTATATAGACTCTATCTATATCTGTTTTACATGTTTTAGATTGGAAACTTTTGGAAAATGTGCAAATGAAAACGTTAAGCCTGCTCAACTTGGTATAGTGTATAGTCGCTTACAATTCTAACTAACCGAAACATACCGCTAGGTGGTATCTGCCCAGTTATGGTTTTAGTTACATTTGTCAAATATACGAAAAGCTTGAATATTGTTATACCAAAAAGAGAACCTTAGTTGACAAAGCATTGCTTTGTTACATGTCCATGATATATAAATTATCTGTAGGGTATTCTTGTCAATTCTGTTTTACTGAAATATGAAGATTTGTAGCCTTCTTGTAACATACCCGAGATTAAAATCTAGAACCGCCGCTGGTTAATTTGACAAACTAGATGATAACTTGTGAACCGTTTTATATAGGCTATATGTCAATCCGAATTAGAAATGTGTTTTTCTTTATAAACCCATTCATGCTCGTTGATAATCTAAACTAGGTCCCTATTTTAAAACCCATAACTGCTTTGTAGTTGTCAAAGAAGAAGCAGCGTTTGTATGTAAAGCCTATATATATCTGATATTCGTCATTTTTGCATAAGATGCGCTTCTTTTGCTACTATGCAAACTGGTTCTAAATATCTGGGAACTTCGTTGACGCTTCTATAAGGACGTTTTATAAGTAGTTCGCACGTTTTTAACACGGTTTATATATAAATGCTCTGCTCCTATTGTAAATCTATTAATCATATGTTCATATCATGTTACATACGTGACTTGCGCTGCGCTTCTGACGACAGACGGAATGGACCATCCCATAAGACCTTTTGGTCTAAAACATTGTTCAGCTTTTTGCTCAACCGGTATGACAAAACAGATGAGCGAAATATTCGATTTGTCCAAGTGTCTTTTTCTCAATTTTGGGTTTTGCCCAACTGATCTGGAGTCGGATCGGGTGCGGTCCGAGCGCGGACGTGGGCGTAAGTCTCGCGTGAACGTGGATCGACACGTGTGCGTGGTTCGGACGTGGGCGTGGGTCGTGTATTAAAGTATATAGACACGGTAGAGTAGAAGCTAACTTAGCCTAACAAAACGGACAACTTGTTTCGCGAGATTCGGCACGCATAAATTAACCTAAGGCATAGCTTAACCCCATTTTGGTCTTACTATGACAAAAAGCAAAAATCCTATTTCAACTTTCTAAACCTTGTACGTAGAGTTGCCAAACTATTTGAAAAATGTGAAAATTATAGATGTTATGATTAATTAATCCTAGCTGTGCAGCGCAGTGTTCCGAGCAGGAATGACCATATGTGAATGTATTCACGAACGGAAAGGAATCCCGGAAGAAAAGACGAGGCAAATTACTATGATGTAGGTTAAGTTAGATTGGGTGTCCGGAAAGCCCGAAGCAAGTTAAGGTCTTCTAGGTTGAGCTAGGTTAGGTGTGCTGACATGCCCGCAGAAAAGAATACATTTAACAACAAAAATTCTGCACGCCCGATCCAAGCCCGACACACCACCAAGATACGTCCGCGCCCGAACTACGTTCAATTGCAATGCAGGAGGATTGCTTCGCCACCAAGGACATTCCCTCATCTCCCACCTTCCTCCCACTTCCCACACAGCAGAGTGGATTGGACTGAGCTAGACTCTGTAATTCTCTCCACAAGCAACAGCGCCGCAGAAGGTTCTGGGCTATTGTGCGAGCAGCACCTTGCCTTCTCACAACATATTGTTTACAATATGAATTGTATCATTAGGCCTTTTTTATTGACTTGCTGATAAATAAATATAAACAATCAACACAAGACAGTGTTCTCAATCTGCTATTTTTCTCATTGTGCATCTCACTGCGTCATTGGTCATCTCATCAGTCATTATCACGAAACTCCGGATAAGAAAGTTCGTAAAAAGCGCGTTCTAAGATCTTAAAAATTCCTTTAAAACTGCGAAAAAAGTTCTAAAAAGGCAAAATAAGTTCTCAAAATTTGTGTAAAATATATTTTAAAAAATCAGACGGTTTCAATAATAGCAAAAATGTATTTATTTCACCGCCACTATGTCCTCAGGGGGTGTAGCCGACGCGTTTCCGACAGTATAGCTTTGTTTATGCTGAAGGTTCGTTCCGTAACAACGATGGTCAGATTTGGCAGAAAATTCTAACAAGGAAATTCTACACACGCTTCCGTCGCGCTAATGATGAAGCATAAGACATTCATTCGCACAGCCGTTGTAGCCTGGTGGTACGGAAGACCATCTCTTCTGTCCACCCACGATACGTAAAAGTATAGGCGATGAGGGTTTCGATACCCTGGCTGTGCTCGGTGTACGGGGGTTGACCTATACAAAGGACAACGGCGGCAGAATATCACATACTTGACAGTGGGTATAGTTCGGTACTGGCATGGGGAAGCATGCACTGGACGGTGGTACCTGTAAACGGAACGACCCTGCCTGCCTGGACACCAACGGAACTGAGCCTGGAGAAGACGGTGGCTGCTGGTGAAGAAGGACGAGGCTGTGCAGCGAGATTGTGTTATCGCTTAGCTCTGGACGAAGACCTCTGTATCGAAGACTCAAGTAGACGTTGGTCCACTAGCAAATGCAGCAAGACAGCTCTTCCAGTGCAGTTGTCAAGGCCGTGGAGTAGATATGTTGATAATGTAATTTCCCTGATTAGCCTAAGGATTCCTAATCTGTAACTACCTGAATCTCCTTCCTTTGCTCGGTAAAAACAAATACGGTAAGGTACTGTGTACTGATGACCATCTTCGTAGTTAAGGAAAAACATATGATTCGGCTAAATTCGGCTACAATAAAGGGAACGAATTACAGTATGTAAGGTCCTCGGACATAAATCGGACTATAAACCCCAAATTATTATTATTTAAAATTATCACTGTTGTTTCGTAGACTATTCTGAACAACTTTTACATTGGTGTTGTCATGGATTTATCATTAGTTCGACCGTTAAAAGCCGGTATATTGAACATGAGAAAACCGTGGAGACTGGCCAGATTGGCTGAAATTTTGCAGGAGTGTTCCTCAGAACATGCTATGCAGCTTTCTCATAAGACCGCACACGATTTAGTCCCTGATTTCGCCGTTAGAAAATTTGAAAGCGTTCAACATATAACCTTTTTATTTTTAACGGTCAAACCAGCCATCAAATAATGTTAAGTCCCATTAGAAAGTTGTTTAGTAGTAGCTTCAAGGGAAAGTAATATACATTTACAGCCAAATCCAACCGACGATCTCAACGGACTTTCCCTATTCAAGATGGTGGATCTAAACGGTTGAACCAATGAGAACACTCAGTCGACCCCAATGCAAAAGTTGTTCAAAATAGTCCAAGGAATAGCTCCTCAAATTTTAGCTCAAATCGGACAGGTGGTCTCCACCGGGCCATATACCCCTTTCGATATCCTTTCAATATATTTACTTTTGAAATGCACGCCACATGCAGACATACTATCGTACACGCTTAAAAAAGATTTGATGAATATATATAGTAAACTGAAATTAGCTATATCCGTGTACAAGTAGACGGGAGAATGGAATTTTTACGTTGTAAACTTCACGACGTTCTACAATGTGAAGTTGTTACGATGTACTATAGCTGTCTTTACTGAGAAATTGCAGTAGATTTGAAGGTATGCATGCAGTCGATTGATTCATACTCATGCGCAGTTAAGAACACCATGTTTATAGTAAATCCAACTGTGCATGTGTTGCTTATCAGAATGCTACCATCGTCGATTTTACAACGCGTGCTCCGTTTTTTCTAGTTATAGCTATACTCAAGACGGTAAAAGCCATCTAAATCTCAACGGCCACCGTTGCTCATTCATTTCATCCTAGGTAGCAGTTCAATACGTTACTTATAAACTGCTCTGTTTATAATTTTAAAAAAGTTAGTTGAGTTAATTGGTGAACAGTGTGTACTGAGAACCACTTGGCAAAGGAGGGAGAAGAAGCATACGCAGAAGTATTTTCAGTTTTGTATCAAATGAACCAGTCACACTATAAGTCGAAATTTACAGGTAAGCCAAGTTAAAGGTCGTATTGACCAATTTCCTTTTAATTTTTAAAGTCAAATCTTATAAGTACATTGCGCGTGAATAATTCCAAGAAATTCGATTAAATCACGGCAAGCGAATACCAGATGCGTGCCAACACTTTACAGTCCTACAAAAATATCAATTTTTCTATGATAGACGACAATATGCTGACGGACGACATTCTGTTTGGAATCCTGGACAATGGAATTCTTGCAGACCCTTTAACTGAAGTCATACCACTACTACTTGGTCATCGATTGTCAATTCTGCTGAATGGATGGAAGACCACTGAGGAGTACATAACGGTGACAGTAGCAGAAGGTTCTTGCTCAGTGACTGCTCCCAGTGATGGAAGTCAGGTGACATGTAGTTTATGTTCTAAAATTGTACAATACGATTGGAAGCAGATCTGGAAGCATTTACATTACAACTAAATTTATTGTTACTTAACTTGTAAACGTTAAAATATGTTAATGGGTATTCAAAAACATTATTCTGTATAATTATTTGCTATTGACTTATGCCTTTGACTTTTAAATATTCTAAGCACTAATATTGTCCAAAATAAAAGTATGTTTCAATATGCTCTTTAAAATTTACACATCATTGTTTGTCAATCTTAAGTACATGCGCTATGCGAGTTTTGCTACTTGAATCTGGAATATACCACAGCGCATATAGTGAAAAAAGCGATATGAAGTAGTGAAGTTCACTACAAATGTTACTACGCACCGTAGAGAATT
>JAQFYU010000865.1:0-18039 GCA_034694905.1 Ceratophysella granulata | reverse complement strand
TTTTTACCCTCCGACGTTTTGATTCCGACGTTTTTACGCACCTACGTTTCGACTTCCGATCTTTTGTCGCAAATTCCTATTCACCATAACATTTCACCATAAAAACCAGTTAAAACCCACCACGAAATCAGAGCGGAAAGTTGTCATTTGCTTATAATACTCGGGAGCTTTATAGAAAGAGATTCGAAGTGATCTATTCACATAGAGCTACACAAATATCACATAATTGACACATCAATTATTGACGAATAAGCACTTTTTTGGACTTTTTCCAGCATTAAACGCTGATTTTCGTGTTAAACGGAATAATTTTAACGCCGTACGTACACTGCACATTTTTCTATAACAGTAATATAGAACCGGAATTATATAATGCCAAAAACAATAGATAGGGTCAAAAGTGGAATATGTCGAGGCGGGAAAAAGAAAAAATCTGGCGAAAAAGAAAATGGTGACTTCTAGATAAAATCTGGCCAGAAAGGGAATTGTTTAGGGCGAGTTTAAACATAAGCCTTTAAATAGCGCTACCACATCAGCGCCACCAATTTAAATAAGCTGCCCATTATCAGCGCATTGAATTATTAAGAACAAGCAACCTCCTTGATGATGGAATTCTGTCTTATGATTTTTGCAAAAATCAGAAGCAATTTTTCGCCGAATTTCGGTTTTGCGATGAGTTTCATTACGAAGGAACGGGTTCATATACAAAAGCATATATTTTCGACGGATTCTTGCCGACTTTTTAACCAAAGGTCTCGACGATTCACACAGCCCTGATTCTAATAACCAAATTTTAGTTTATACGACAAATTTTTGAATTTTTGGAGGTATTTCAAAATTTGGTGCATATTTTTGCCCGTTTACGGTATATGTGAAGAAGTTTTTGACGGTATTGTTTCAATATCATTGGTTTTCCATTCAAAAAAAAATTGCCTGATTTTGCTTTTGAAAAATGTTTACTTGGAATTTTAAAAAATATCCTCAAATGGATTTAAATTTGATGTGTCTCAATGTTTTTTTTGTCTCTACATACAACTTAACTGACTAGATTTTCTACGTAGCATTTAAGTTTTCGAAAGTTAAACACACATTTTGTGCGTAAAAGCTGTGTTACAGAATATATTAATGCATATTTGAGCATTTTTATGACATATTTTAGCGCATTCGACGCTTTCCCTGGTGATTATTGAATGCACGATTTTTAGCTTCCGTTTGACCATTTTCAAGTAACGTGAAAACGAGCAGCAAAGCTGCGTACTCCGCAGAAGCTTCCGTTAACTTGAAGATTTTGAATTTCAGAAAAGAGCAATGATTTCTCCTAGACAAAAACTAATTTTAGTATAGCTTCGTGATTATTACATGGTAAATTTTAATCTGAACATCTATATTTAATATTTACAGGTGGAAGATCTATGGAAGGTGGATTTGGCGGAAGCTCAGCCAATATTCAGAGATGCGTATTTGACGACGTTATTCCAGAACTGGACGAGAATATGACGACGATTGTGTCGATGCGGGGAGAGACGCGGAAGCCTCCAACAATGCAGGAGATCTTCGGCCAAGGTCCATCCGAGGCTGAGGCTGTACGGACTTTCACGACCACTCCAGTGATTGACATTCCACGAGGGTCTCCCAGAGCATCCTACTCAATTGGTGGATCCTTGATTGAGTTACAAATCCCGCCTGAGCCCAAACAACAGGCCTACTTCCCACCTGCTTCCGCTCCGCCTGCTCTCCTCAAGGGTGGACTGCCCAACTGGCCTAGCCATGGGTTGCCAACCCCGGAAACGATGCCGGATGACCAAGTAGTGGAACGGACAAGATCTCCTGATTCAGACGGCTCAATTTCCTTGTACCACGACGACTCAACTCTACCCATTACCTCCATCTCGCCCGACTCAGACTCAAGCTTGGAGAGAGAGATGGGCCTGAATCCAACAGATCTGGCTCATGTTCCCGAAAGACTTTCTCCAGATGAGTCTATGGATGACATTCAGCTCACTCGACAAACCCCTGCATCATCTACTGGAAACTTTTCCAAGAAATTCTCCAAAACATTTGGATTTAAAGACAAGGGAATGAACAAAGAGGATGCCAAGTCTGGCCAACATTTACTGACTAGTATTGAAGACGAGAGCGTGTGATACTGCTGGATTTAGAAATTGAATGTTCTGATTAATTGACATGGCTTTGACGTATTTTACCACATTATTATAAGTGATATCTTTGACTGAGTTGGTAAAGCGATTTGTCCTTGAGCTGAAACTAAGCTTTTGTTTATATACTTTACCAATTTAAATATGACTTGTGGTAATTGTCGCTCAGTGAATCAGAATTCTGAATCTTGTTACCTTGTTATTTAGCGTTATTAATTTTAAGTAGCCGAATCTTGTGATCGGCGTTTTATATTTACAAGTTTTTAAAACTAATTAATTATTAGTGTGAAGTGATAAGTGATATGAAGTGTCTTCCATTAGTTAGCTACCGAGTTTTGTTGGCTTGTACTACAGTACATAGTACATTCCATTCTGTTAAGCGTCATTTTCACTGACACTATTGAAGTCACTTCGTGTCCATTTGAAACTATGCAAGTACTATAAAGAATTTGTAACGTTTTCAATTCTTTGCACCGGGAACTTTGAAATTATTAAATACTATCACTGTGTATTGTTGATTGCTATGGCAAATTCAATACATGGACATGCATATTAAATTAATTGTAGTAAATAAATATTTCAAGTTAAAACGCATTAATCTTGTGTGAAATAGCCCATTATTCAGAAACAATTTTTTTTGGTATACAAAGTTTTAAATGAAAATGAGGTTGAGTTATGTTTAAATCATCACCTTAAATTCGACCATAATTGTGTGCAACTAAGCTTGTTTTAACTGGACCTCGAGTACAAAGCAGTGCATCCTATTAAAATGCTAATATATTAGTAAAACCGGATTTTAAATCTTACAGGATTTGTACGAATATAGTTTTTATTTTATGAAGTTGATGACCTTGATAGAACTTTCAGCAGTGACAGAAAATTAGCAATTTGGGAGCTTTCTGCCAAGGTCAAGCATCTTCTCCACTTTCTCCCAAAGTTTTATGAATTCAATTTGTACTGTCACTTTAGGCCCTCCCTCATCTCACGATGTATGCTGCGATGTATGTCATCCCTAACTACTTTCATCGCACCTACAATTGCTGAAGAAAAATACGAGGTCAGCCTGCAAAATTAAGAGAATACAAATAGTCCTATCAGTAGTGCGGCGAAAAGAAATTGTGGATGAGACAAAATTTTCAGATTCTGACTTTTGTCTCATTTCTTATCTTGGTTGAAATTCTCGAGACGAGATATGAGTAAATTAACTATTGTTGAGATGCAAACAATTTGATGCATTCATTTGATCCAAATTACGCACGCTACTACGTATAATTCTGCACGCAATGACGGTCGACCCAAATCTTGCATGGTAGCACTAATTAAAATGTCCTTAGAGTTGGAAAATCGGCATGTGTGACAGGGGACATTTAGCCGTAAATGGCCTGAAAGAAGCTGTCCTTACTGGCACAAAAACAATTAACAATCAAGAAAGGATGACATGAGATGGATCCGTGCCATGTTGACGTGACAGGACAATGTGACTTTTTAATACTCAGCAAAATCAATACAAAGTCCTACATTCAGTAGAATCATCATCCCTGGGATCTTCAAACCAGAATTATTTTATGTCCCTGTCTGTGTGGGTCTGTCACTTCACAAGCGGTCTAGGCTATAGAGCAACATGATGCTACTAGACGGATTCACATGATGGATCTACATGGAAGAACTAGTTTCTGCTTGTGTCTTTAATAAATCATTTAAGACTTTGTCATCTTAATTAGTTCTTCTGCTTTGCTTATGTTGGGTTGGACATTGGACTATACGTATATTTAGTACACATCATAAATCACACGATGTCAATGCCAACAAAAGCTACACCTGTCAATTTTATCTTATAATTACCAATATCAGAAGATTCCACTTTTGTGACTCGAATTAATTCGAAGGAACAAAGAAAATGCACTACATAGCATTTCATTGATTGTATTTTTGAGCAATTCTATCATAATATCACCTTTCCAGTACCAGATAAAAACATTCATCCCGCTTGCAGTTGTCCTTAATGGCGATACGAGGTATTACCATAAAACACCAAAATGTAAATGTATTTGCAAAACCTCTTTAAAAAGCGACTTCAATTAATTTTTACAATTACCTAAACTAGATAAATACAAGATCTCAGTTCATTGTATTCGGAAAAAAAAGAGTTATAACAAAATATAAAAATATAATATCTCGTCTCCAATTATAGACTCAACTGTGATCTTTTGGAAAGGGAAAACATTATTGTGTCCTTAGAAATATAACTCGCATCAACTAAAGTATAGATTCCAGGCTAGTCTATGACGAGGAGTCGTAATTAATTAATTATTTAGGAGGCTAAGTTAGGTATCTACTGAGAAATATATGTTTTTCTTGATGCAAGTTATGTTTTTGAGGACGAACAAATTACTCATACAAGCTTTTCGGAAATATATAGTGCCTAATGGAAATGTTTCGATACAAGCATTGAACACTCACTTTCGGTTTAAGATCTAATTAAATTATTGGGTCAAGTTGAGCGCCAAGCAATAAAGGTGTGCTAGCTGGAAAGCAGCGCTTTAGACAATTTACTAATCTGTATCATCCGCAATCTCAAAAAACTAAAATGAAAGAAAATACAAAAAGGTAATTTGAGGCACCACCGAGAGTCGAACTCGGGATCTCCTGTTTACTAGACAGGCGCTTTAACCAACTAAGCCATGGCGCCTTAGTGGAAGGAAAGGGTTTCTCTCGCACTTATCTCCCTAAAATGAGGTTATGACACTTCTAGTATTTAATTGACATTACAGCAATATCTCCTTCACTCACGGCTGCACTTGCTTACATGTACAACATAATTGCTGGATTCCCCTCGTGAAATCTACATAGAGAGATTTACACTCTGGCTTTAGATGAGTCAGTAAAATCTGTTGCTCCCTATTATAACCGCAACATAAAACTGCTCAAACGCGTTGCGACACTTGGAACCGCAACATAAAGGTGTCACTATTTTGCAGGCGAAAGAACAAAAATGGAAAATAACAGTTTCGTACATGTGTCAGCCTCAGCTGGTCGAAAATCAAAGTTACACGCTTATATTTGTAACACTGTCCGTTCAGCAAATATGTAATGTCCAATTTAGTGTCACACGATAAATACATACAGAACCTATCGACAAAAGATGTTATATTTTATACAAATATGCAATTTGTTGATTACTGCAGTTTCACTTTTGAATGTGGAATAAATTGGAATCCTATTCGGCATCCGTGTATTTTAAGTGGCTGAACTACCGCACAATCATCAAGCTTTGTCACAAACTCACTTCTCATTCATATTATTAGTCTCAAATACACAGATTTGCATTGTAGCAGTAATTTCTTACGAGTCGAAACTCTTAATTAAATTAACCTTTATGAATTCGTGATGCCGTTGAGAAAGTGTGTTCTTAAACTAATTAAATGATGTACAATGAATCTTGTACTACTTTCTATTAATATTTTCTTTCCTGCAATAGAATAAGTTGTTGGTTCCAATCCAATCCTGCTACACCACAGTAATAGCATTGGTGTCAATTTAAACGAGGAAATAAAAAATTGCTATAGCATTTTTTTGCCATACGATTTAACTACTTGAAAAGCTATTGCATTTTACTTTGAACAAGATACGAATAATTTTATCGATTTTGATGTTAACACGATCTGTAGCGAATTTAGATGAATGTGTATCTTGACGACGTAGAGATATATGAGAATATGCACCGTACAGGGAAAACAGAATTTTGCACACACTTTTTTCGATCATGCTGTTCTAGTTTATAGTTTGCAATTTAAGGAACAATTTCAATCCAATTCTATATTCACCCCCTAGCCTTAAATCATTTCAACGTGCAATTTACTGTACAAATATGAGCAGAAGGTTCACATCCTAAAATATTAAGTAGCTGCACTTGGAGCTTATTTTTATTAATATTACTTTCGAACATGAGTTAAAAAATGAAGGTCAATACGTCATGCTAATAAATCAAATGAGTTTCTCATCATTCTCGTCGTGAGAAGCAGTGGAGTATATTCTCTACTTATGTATCTTATATGAGTAAGCAAATGCTCATATGCGTTAAAAAGGGTCGAAATATCCACTAAAATATAAAGTAAAAATGCCAAAATATACACTAAAATATGCAGCACAAAATATGCACTAAATTTTTGTAGACTAAATGCTTGCTAGAAATTTCAGTCAACCAAAAACGCAATAAATGTTGAAAAACAGCAAGTTTACTTAAGTTGCTACCGTTTTGGAAATTCCAAACAAGAATTTGCCGAAATTTTAAAAACCCATTGAAGAAACTTTTGAGTTGAAAAAAATAAAATGGAAAATACCTTCAAGAATTTCCAAATACGCATATACTGTACAAATGCAAAGTACGAGTATTCCAAGAAAATTGAAAATATGCATCGAAATCATAAATACGTTAAATATGCAATAAAATTTGAAAATTTGCAATTATGTAATAAATTCAGCAAATATGCAATAAAATCTCAAAATATGCGAATTATGCTGTTCAGAGATTGGCTATTGGACGAAAACGGTATGAATCGTTAAGAACCCACAAAAATACCACAGGAAGCCGCTGATAAAATATGCTTTTGCATACAAAACCGTTCACCACTTATGAGACCGCTGTTCCTTTCCGGAATCCATTGGAAATCGTGTTAATTTTATAAAAGGAGACACAAGGTCTCCAGAGTTCCACTTTTTGCTGTATACATGCATTTAGGTGAGTTGAACCTAAGGATGTGTCACATGGGTGCCGACTCAGGTATGTATTTGCTCATTCTTAGTCATTCCTTAATGACGCTCCTCTCTGCTTCGCACAACAAAAAGCGTTATTCTGTAAGACTCAAAGAAACTCCATAGCTAATTTATGATGTCGATGACAAGGAGCGAGAGAGTAAAAAAAAATAAGGGAATTTGGTGAGTCTCCAAAGACGCATCTTAGTTTCTTGTCAGATCTCGAAGCAGGCAGTGAATTTTGGTGCGCTTCTTGCTCCAACTCCTTCCAATGTGCAAACATCTGACTGTGATAATAGGGAAGAAGGCTAATAACATCATTTAGGAAGGGAAAAGCTGAACGGAGCTATTTGACTTTGAAGTTTAGAGCACGATCAGTGATTTGTTAAAACTCAACTTGATTCGCTTAATACGCTGTGACGGGAGTAGTGGATTGAGAATAAATTGTGTACTGAAAAATCGTGTCTTGAGCCTTCTACATCCATTACGAACCAGTAAGTTGGAAAGAGTCACCCAAAACTTTGGAACTATGTTATGAGCACGAAGGCCCAATAAATTGTACTACAAGTCAGTGGACTGTGTGGAACCACTGAAGAGGACAAAACAAGTTTTTGGGACTCACCACGTTGGAGCCAAAAGTTAAGGGAAACTGAAAAGAAATTATTTTTCCATAGACACTTCAGTTCAGTTTCAATTTCTTTCAAGAAAACATTATCCAAACGACTGAATCAATTGTACAGTAGTACCTGTTGTGTCTGTGGCTTAGCTTAGAAGGTTTCCTGAGTGGAGCAGGAACGGATTTGCGAAATACAAAATGGCTACGCATCTTGCTCCGAATCACTTTCTGTTTCCTTGTAGTAATATGAAGAACGTGTCGTACAATAATCCTAGAAACAATAAGATTAGTCATCATCATAATTATCCGAATCAACCCAAAAAAGTGCCTCCATCTAATCCTGCCAAGTCATCTCCAGCTCAGCCCAAATGGAAACAAGGGACTCAGACCCCACGCTCTCTCATCTCAGACCTTCCACGGAAATGGTGCAATTTCGTGTTGCGAAGAGATCCTGACAATGTGCTCTATCGTAGTGAGTCATTCCGGTTCATTCAGAAAACAAACTCTTTGGAACCCCTGCTTCTAGCTAGAAATAGATTCAGGAATAAGCTCAAACTGGTAAGGAAAAATCTGCTATCTATCATAGTTCCATGCATTGAGTCTTGGAACAATAATCAAATCAAGAGCTGGGTAAATTACATGTAATTGGAAATTACGTAATTTTGAGCTCATATGTAATTGGTAATTTGTAATTGCAATTTGATATATAAGGAGTAATTTTTAATTTTTAATTTAGGCCATTTTAGTTTAAATTACAATTTTGAATAATTGAGCCAATTTCAAAAGACAACCAGTCTATTTGCTTCCGTGACCATTCAAGATAAAGTACATTTAGCGCTTAGCCGCTGATTTTGGCAACTGATAGACTTGTACTTGTCATGAACACCTGCAAAATGTTCCAAAATTAAATATTCCTATATTAAATTGTAATTTGGTTCATAATTTGTACTTACCTAAATTAATTACAAATTCATTTTTAATTTAATTACATGTAAATTAAAGTGAATTTTGCGGCGTTCAATAAAATGTAATCTCAAATTACATTTGAGAGTATTTGACCCAGCCCTTGTCATCAGATCGGTTCCTTTGAATCCAGAATACGTTTTAGGAGAGGCTAACTAGTAGCATTTTGACAAGTAGCATTTTGACTAGAAGCATTTTGTCTAGTAGTATTTTTTCGTTTGGTTGGCTAGGCAACGAATGACGGTTCCCTGCCGGGCAGAAATATTTGTTTAAAAAGTGAAATGGTACTTTCCGAGTGAATAACCCGGTTTGATCTCTCTTCGAATTTCGGAAATTCGAATTTCGGAAATGTTACTTTTCACTAAATAATTTAAAATCGGACACCCAGATCCGAATTTATTGAACAACTTTTTTAATTGTGCCGATCTGTCCAGAATAACTTAATCTACCTGGATCACAGGTCACAGGAAAGCACTTTCACAAAACCTTGGTATACCTAATTTGTTTCTCGATATTATATTCCTAAAAGCAACCTTCATGAATTAAATTGTTTACATTACAGGAAGCGGCCAGTCCGCTAATTTTTCGTTCCAATGTAAAAAGATTGAGAATAGAGTATTCTACAGCTAGACAAAATAAAACTTTATCTGCAGCGCCGATTCTCTGTAGCAAAAGAGGATTGTTCCAGTTATCTAACTTTTGAATAAACCTGTGGTGTTGGGATATAATTGAGAATTATCAGAATGTTCTTCGAATTCAATACATTTCAATGATCGAAAGCAATTATGGATATCCAATCTTCAGACATCAGTTATCTGAAACAACTATATCAATTTATTTACAATTTAAGAATTCAAAATTTAGAAATTTAAAATCTTGATATTTTTAAGTATACGTAAGTTGCATGATTCACCGAATTCTTTGCTCCCTCGGAAAGTTCGAGAAAGAGCAAATATCCCAGCATAGAACGCTTTTCTACTTGAATCTTGAAACTTTTTGGCATTCCATGTGGATCGGCGCGTATCTTGCGTCTGACATCAAATGTTCAGGGAAGGACGTTCCTAAAACCATTAATGTGTAAATATATAGCCGTCGAAGTCGAATTATAATAACAAAACAATTTCATCGTAGGTTCCTGTAACATTTCAAATATATAGGAAATCTTTGGTCCCCAGTAGCAGCTGCTTTACTGGCAAAACAATTCAATTCGCAGATTACAGAAGCCAGTACATAAATTTTATGTTCCTTCCTTCTATTATTTATAACCTGGTTGACCATGTCAGATCTTAAATACTCAATTTTTCTTTACTTTTATCGTTAGTGCATGTTAGGTATGCATATAATTTCTATAGACCAACACTGGACTAGGAATTAAAATTATTGCTGATGATGAGCAAGAATATAAGTTGTGTTGAGGAAACAGAAAGATTAGATTTCGATATATATTTCATTCCAGCATTGGAATTTTTATAGCGACTCCCGGAGATGCGGTTAGCATTGGACCCGGCGCCTGTTTGATCAACAAGACTTCCAATGCCGGACAATACATGTGTGCAAAAACGAAAAACACATTGATATGCGTTGTACATGTAGCTCGGCAAGTCCGTTCTAGTTGACAACTTGGCGTGTCGTTACAAATCTTACAATTTGCTGCTCTTTTATCATGCAAAGCACTGTGACAAATGCAGCCTACCAAATACATATTGTGAGTTGTGAATGAAGAATGATAACTCATTTCCTCTTCGTATCTTCAAAGAGACATTAATTACTTGAACGGTCGGCACAATCAAGTATTCTTATCTTAATGTTTGTTGTTTTAACGAGTTGGAATTTGGAATGGCTAGTTGGTCATGGCATAGATTGAATGCTGGGTTTATGTGCCAAAGTATTTGGGTGATGAAAATCAAACAGTTTTAGTGGCACATGTAGTCAGGCTAAAACTAAAAGTAAAAGTATGCTCACCTAAAATACGCTACACAATTAAGCCTAAGCTGGAATTTCAACTAATATATTTACATAAGTCTGATTAATGCAAGATGTGTGTCTCAGGCTATGAATTATGAAGCTTAAGCCATTGGGCATGCATGCCATCAGGCGCATATCCTACAACAAATGAGACATTTGAATTCCTGAAATGGCTAAAGGAAGCTTACAAAAAAGTAATTATTGTGTAACGTAAAAGTCAGTCTGATTAGTGTGACTGTCTTGTAACTGCCTTATAGCACAAGGGTCAATGCATGGGGATGACCTCCCGTGGTTTGTAAGCAATACTCCATATCCAGCCCAATGTTCAGTTCACTGAAGCTGCCGAACTGCAGTCTGCAGAATTAATGATCAAAAGCAATTGAAACCAAGGCGTCTTTTTCGTGTGAGGTATATTTGAAAGGCATACCTTGATTTTTAGTATCCACCAAAGTGCTTTGGTCATGAAATTAGATTAACGTGTGGGAGTAGCGTAAGGCAGGGAAGAAAGAGCTATAATCAACGGCAGCACTTTATTGCCCATTGTGTGAGGACCACTAAGAAGGACGGCACGTGCAACAAGATGCTCTCTGCAGAATTCTTATTCACCATTTTATAGGTTTTTTTTACCTAAAGAATTTTTTTTCGAAATGAAAATGAAATTAACTGGAGGAAACAATGAAGATATGATAGTCAGTAGACAAATCGCAAGTATGGGCTAAAAATGTGTCAAGTTATTTAGTATAAATTCTTGTGATGTTTTGCACGTAAATAATGTAAATTCTGAATTTTTCAGCCTCATTTTGAAATTAATCAACAATTTTGAATTTGCTCAATAATTTCCTTGAAATGATGAAGGAAGTTTTTACGTTAGCCATTTTCAATCTCAATACTTTCTATTCGACCCTTAGTTACTTGGAGTTTATATTCCGATGTATTGTTTTTATTCTGTTTTTAATTTATTTTTAAGTCAATACAAAAAACCAATATTTCGTAAATCCGAATATTTTATATTCTAGTTATTGTTTCTTGATTTTTTCTAGTATTCGATATTTTTCAAATATTTTAATATTTTGAGTACGGAAGGCCATATTTTAAAAAAACGTGCAAAAACAAAACCAAATAAAATATATAATTCGCGATTTTACTCACTGAGTTAAACTATACCAACTTATTACCTTTATTTTAATAGTATTGCTGTGACTATTCTGCATTTCAAAACGAAACATTTTTTCTCATTTAACCTAGCTTAGATTATCTTCCCTGAGCTTAAGAAAGTAATTATTTTTTAAAGTCTCTACGTTGTGGAATTTAGAAATCATTTCTTAATGCGAAATCGGTGCTTAATGCTACATAGAAGGAAGGCGTGGCCAGGCCATGGTCACGGCTTTCCGAATTTAAGATTTGTTAGAAGGGTTATGCGATGTCAAAAGCACTCGACATACCCAGCTCAGTACAATACAATAGTCTGCATAAATAATTTAGAAGCACGTACAATACATCCGTACGCATTACAGTTCACCATAAATCAATCCATTGTAGTCCATATATGATGTTAGCACAATGGAGCTTCAAACGACTCATATTTTGTCAATACTGTTTTAATGAAATTATTACTGTTACAAGAGTTTAGACATTCGGTTTGGAAACTCAATTCATGCCTGTCTATTCAGCCAGGCCAGGTCACAAACTGTTTGGTAATTTGGACGAACCAACTAAATAGGTATTATCATAATTGCAACATGCGGTTGCTGCGGGTGAATGGAGACTAAATACACCTGTCACCTGTCCTCAAGAATAGCCACAGAATCTGCACCCTTCTAGTGCCGTAGGAGACATCGCCATGCAATACGTACAAAAGGACTGGTCAAAAGTTAATTTGATTTGAATTAAGGATTTTTGAAATGTTGGACTTTTAGCGTGAATAATTGTAATTATGATTTCACAACTCTTGTGTCAATTTGGAGATCATTAATTTAATATTTCCGTTCTATGCAACTCCACTGCTCCCACTCTGCTACACTTTTGTGCATGAGAATTAACTGGGTGATTGTTATTACGGAAATTCATAGTGAGACACGAACTTGTGAGGAGTTAACACCATTGGAAACATTTCCCACTTTCATTAAGTAACCTGCTCTCCTTTGCATTTCTGTAGATTTTAATTTACGAGGAGTCTCTTAATCTTTAAGTTATTGGTCTGCGATCTGTGAGTTGATCTTTAATAAATTACTCTCACTTCGTCATCAGATCGGACCTTCTAATTGAGATGCCAGGGCTGTAAAATAATTTAGGATAATGAAGTCTGAGGATCTACGGAGACCCATGTAATTATTATTATTATAGTGCAGGAGTACTAGGGCATATTTTGTAGACAGGTGCAAGAGATAAGCATGACCAAATCCAAAATAAGCTTCAGTTTCCTCATGTAATTTATTCCACCTGCAACTTAGACCTCCTACTGTATGCTCCTCAAAATTACTAAACGTGACTTGGTCTCATCCAATTTGGTCATCCATTTTAATGCTGCGACGATCTAGAATTTTTTTTCTCATAAACCTGTTAAAAATTTCAAACTAATCATAACACACGTTTTTGCTAGTTAAAGAATATTTTCGCCAAATGTTCTACTGTATTGTTCAAAGTTTTTGTAGCCTGTACCACTCCATACGTTCATATAGTTTCAATTTGAATGTTCATCAATTTTTTGGCCACGCAGTACACAAATTATGATGATGTATTCGTGTGACGAAGTAGCCCCCATTTTTGCGAATTCTTTTTGTATTTTCCGTAAGCACTCGTATGTCTTTGAGGTTCAGTGCGTCAGATTTTCAAAAGAACGGAAGCAATATGCTAACAATTTCTATTAAACTTCTTATATTTTTAAGCGTAGAGCGTAAATAGGATACGCGACTTTTCGGTTTTAATAACTAATCCAAATTTTTTATGTTGGGCTACTATTTCAGGTAATTTAAATGAATTTAGTTAGGTTAAGCCACATTTTAGAGAAGCATGCAGGAGGCTATTATATTGTCAATTTTACACAATCGTGGCAGGCACATTCTAAAGCTCACAGCAAAATGTTGCAACTTTTTCGCTTGCATGGTAAAAAATATTCATAAACATTCAGAAAAACTACTTTTCAATGGAATTTATTTAACGTATTAACTAAATCTTTGCAATTGGCGTAAAACGTTAATATTTGAAAACAAATCCTGCAATAGCACAAGTTGACAATGTAGTGTGCTCGCAGGCGGATATCTGGCACGGACTGCAAACCTTTTTAGAATCATTGTCCAAGTGAAACTAAATACTCAGAATTATTGCAGAAGATACATTAAACTTGAAATATTTAGAAAAGTTGATCTTGCCAAAAAGATATTTAATCTGACGTGAACTTAGATTTACATAACCATCTTGCCATAATTCTTAATTACGGGGTCCTCATCATCTTCAGATGTGTAATTCCTCGCAGTTTTGTCCATTACTGGTGAGATATTGACGGACAGGTGCTCAGGGGCAACAAGTGCAGTTGTGCACTTTATACACACCTTGATTTCATTGCTCTCCTTAATAGGAAGCAAGGTAAATATTATGACATGTTAATTTATTTTCTGTATTTGAATGGAAAAGTTAGTTTGTGAATTAAAGAGGATGACCGAGTTGAGGAGGTTTTGACACATCGCATTGGCTGCACTCTGTGAGAAGAAGGTGAGTTGTAGCACTCTCTCGTTGAGTCAATTAGAGACTCAGAAATGATGGTATGCTCACCTCTCACATTGACGAATTGCTGCGTGTTTCATTTGTATGCCCGCATTGGGAACCAGAATACCTCGTTATTGTACGTGATCGTTCATCAGAAGTCATCAGTCATTCTATGCACATGTGCTGAAACTTTTTCCTTTTGAGTTCTCATTTATAATTTTTATGCACGTTGTACTTATTACTCATTTAGATATCAATATTTTCTTGGGACTCAAGTTGTCACGTTTAGTTTCTATGGAATTGTCTAGGAAAGTCTTACTGTATGTCGTAGATTTTATTAATTTTAATAACTAAAGTTGCTTATAGTTGTTCATAGTTCAATTGCACTAAGAAAGGGTCGAGTAACGCTCTGAAATACACATGAAGTACAATATCTAAAAAACACGAATTGAAATTCCCAAAATTCATTGGTATAAAACAATGTCGGCTTGCATAAATAAATAGTTCAAATTAAAATCATAAAAATCAAATTAAAAGTGTTAAAATTAAATTAAAATAATTAAAACCTGTAAGCCTAAATAAAGTATCGGTTAATAAAAAATGTATAATATAATAATTAAAATATTTAAAATCGAGTAGCGAAACTTCTAGAAACTATAAAACCAAGGCATTGTTAAAATAAAATGCGATAGTTTAAAAAAAATTATGAATAGAAAACTAATATTGTGTAACAATTTCGGACTCATAAGTGTGAAAATATAGCAAAAGCGCAAGATCGTATTCAAAAACTAGAAAATATTTACCAAAATTATAAAAATCTTGAAATATGCGAAAATACATCATATACTATGGGGAGCGACTTTAAAATTTAATAATTGGAAACTGGTTGGTGTGAACCGTTTAGGTTGGTGCATTTTTTAGAACAAAATGCACAATGCGCCCCCAAAAATATGAAATAATTCTTGCAAATGAACCGTTCCCTATTTATTACAACATTATCCTATCTCATACACATGCATATGCACCAGCTAGGTACATTATGAAAATACTTAAAAATGCTACATGAACGACACATGCTGTTAGTGCAGAGGAGTGGAACACTTGGTTTTAATTTTTAGGTTAACCGGTTGGAGTAGTAAAGGCATTAAGCTAAGTGTAGTGTAGGGCTTAAACCTAACACCGTACTGCCCTTAATTAAGAGTAATGCATGCTGGAACAATCAGACTAATGCATTTGCGACCTGTGCTCTTAGTTGCAACTTGTTCTGAGGTAATTGTCAGCACACATTTTTGTTTCCCATCCTGCCATGCATATTTCTCATTGTGCAGTGCATTCGTATAGTAATGGAATATCAACAAAAATCCTTTTAAAAAGTAAAAAGCTTCATGGCTTCAACATAAGTTTACAACGTGTCACTTCGGTGTATTAACTTTTTTTCTTGGTTCATTGATGCATTTAAACAATTAAGTCTAGTCTTATTGCAAAGGACTCAAAGTGTCAAGGAATAGGTCAAAATGTCAAAACAATTTTAAATTGTTCGTGCTGGTTTGTTGAAAGGTGAGCTTAAGAGCGTGGTCGAAATCAGTTCTAGGATTCAACCAAGCGAGTTCTTCAAGCTAAGGTACTGCATATGCTTGGAAGGACGACGGGTTAAAATAGTAATGTGTCCTGGGTAACATGATCTCATGATCAGCTCGTTTACAGATCGAGTGCACAAATAATGCTTCAAAAAAGTTGAACTAATTCTTTTTAGAAAAATGTGGTATCTTTTACTCTTGAATGTAGAGTAAAACATGACAACAAATTCTAAGCTGTTACGCTGGTTCTGCAGTAAGAACCTGCAGAAAGTTCGTTCAACATTCCATAAAATTCTTGATCCAAATAATTAATCGTGCATCCTTCGATTAAAACAGATCAAGTCAAAATTGAATATATAATTAAATTGATTAAAATTGAACCAATTTAAAATTCCAGCAAAATGACTAGACCTATCTAAATCCATCTAACCTATATTTTCGCACCATGTTTATTCCCAAAATTGAACGAATCTTCAGGATCGCAACGTAACATTTAAAAAAAGTTGATACATTAAATCTTAGCCAAACGCAGACAATATTAAAATCGGCTACTTTCATGTAAATCAATTCGCTATCCGTATTATTGCCCACTTTGACTGTAATTGGAAGATTTACGTCGAACTCGATTATTTGCTCCTTAGAAGCTTCAAAGATACGCTTATAGCTAATATTATTTTACGATTTCATTATATCGTGTAGTATAATTTAAAGAATTTAATCAAGTCCACTACATATAACGTACTATTTAGACATAACTGATTCAAAAGTCGAGGACTCCCAACAATCTGGAATCCGAATCCGTTCGGAGCACGAAAAATGACCAAAAGCGGTCGGTCTGCGGATCGCTCGTGTCGACAGAATGTTTGGTTTACCCTGTTTGGTGTTTACGACGTTCCTCGTCCACTCCGACACGTTTACATCATTCGAGACACAAATTCATTGAGACGAAGAGTGGCTGGTTGAGGAAAAAAGAGTCCGTGTTGTTTAGATGAAGTTGAGGCAGTTGAAAAAAAGGAAAGTGACAGGTAGCATTAATGGACCTCAGGTTGGATCCCCCTAGTTGTTGTTGAGTTAGTTTTAATTCTAAAGTGGTCGAGCCTTAATAAATTAGAAGGAAACGTGGTTGTTGGGGACGGATGGAACCTGAGAACCACTTGCCGAAAAAGGAGAGAATAAGGTCTCGACAATAGCTGATCATTGAGCACTTTATGATTTGTAATACTTACATAATTCCTGAATGGCACTAGGGAGCATATATCAGTATTATCTTTACAGTTTCTCGACTTCTCCTTGAGTGGCCTGCCTGATTGAGTCGATTTAGCATAATATGCCTCCTTAAGTCTATACACCTGTTCAATCCCATGCCAAGTCATGTCAAGTGGAAATCATAATTCTTCTTCTTTCTGACATACTTTCCTAATGATGGAGCTTGCGCTTTCAGATTAATATTCATATTCAATTGAATTTATGTGTACAATTAGTTCTGCCATATCCTGTCGACCAGGTCTCTAATGCTATTTTGAGACAAAGTCCGTGCATGCATTGTATACTGAGAATGAGTTGCATTTTGCATTATTTATTGTCATTACATGGGAATTAGTAGGAGAACTGAGTTCAAGAGGACCTTGTCTGCCAAGAATTCTCAAATCTTCATATTGACATGGTGATTGGTCCCTGTGGCGCTTGGTGGAGAATATGCTTCCCTGTCGTTTGTTCCTTGGAATTCCTAAAAGATTAATAGTAGTAACTTAAAACCAAAAACCTTTCTTGTGATTTATCCATGGAGTTGCCTTGCCGAAATCCGCAGGCGAACAACGGCCTATTCAAATTCTAATGATATTGCTGGTATTTAATAACATATAATATGTAAGTGTGGTATTAAATAACACTTCGACGGTTTAATCGCAATAGAAAGGAGGCTATACAGAGCTTCACCAAATTAATTGGCTAGCCTACCGATTTTGCATCCGTGTGGCATTTGTAATTGAACTGGTTTCCTGTATGTAATCATATTTTTGTGGGTGCCATTTAATCAAGGCGCTATAAATCCGGAATGTTGGCGCTATTTTCCTTCCGCAGCTCTATGCTTAATGTAGGCGCTTCGATTTCCCGCTAAATGAAAAAAACCTGAAATTTGGCGCCAAAAATTCCCGCTATGTATATTCAGGAATAAAATTTGTTAGGAAGTTGTGTGTTGAAAATCCTCAAGTCCAAAGTCCAATATGTAGTCGACAAACTGTCAGTGATTGTGGAATATGCATACAACAAATATGTAGATAAAACATTTTATCTGGAAGCTTAACCTTCC
>JAQFYU010000864.1:0-18043 GCA_034694905.1 Ceratophysella granulata | reverse complement strand
GTTGCTCATACACCCTTCTGATCCCTCTTTGGTAAAATGTCGAAATAAAATTGTATGACGGTGACGAGTGATTTTGTATTTCCGACATCGTTTTGGAATGGTGATGAACAGGAACTGGAACAAAATTATTCAACACAGCAGATCTCTGGGTGTAGAAATCTTATCTGTTCGTTTTTGAGATGCGCTTCTATTTGGACTTTGGACCGTACTTGTTAAGTAAAAGTTATACTGGCATTTGATTTACTCTTCTATTTCCTACATTTCCACTTTGAATCCAACCTTTCATTTTTAACTTTTCGGTTTCCGCCAATTTTGTTGACAATGTGAAAGTCTGGATCAATGCATTAACTTTTCCTTTCCAGCAACTGCGTTTGTTTTCACTGGTATTGACTTCGCCAATTTTTACATGGAACCCTATTAATCCCATCTTTCAGCACGATCACGAATCACGATTCACGATTCGTAGGAAACACGTCGAAAACGAAAAGCTAAAAATATATGACTTTTACATTAATTCCAGCTGACAAAAAATACGTAGATAATCGTAGATTTAAACATTTCCCCAGTTGTCTTCAGCAGAATCTAACCTAATCCTACTGAACGTAATGTAAATCTATTCGGGTGTTTGGACAGACTTAACAATATTAATGGATCAACACATTTTTAAAATTCTTGGGTAGCCAATTTTTTCCTTTCATTCTTTGTACTTGTTGGTCAGCAGATTTTACCTAAAAAAATCCTGAAAAATAAAAGCGGATTATATCTTATCTTGAAATTCCTTTCTTCAGCTCAGTTGTATTGTATTCAGGAAGGAATCGAATTCCAACTACTTTTATGGAAAAATGATAACGATTAAACCTTTACAAATGATTTTTTTTTAAATTAGCCCCAACCCCAACCCAATCAGAAAAAAATTGGATGGTAAAAATTATGAATTGGCCTTAACATAGTTTGTCCACTCCACTGATTGTTGATGTTTGATGGCACAGTAGATATAGCAGATAGCATACCCACTTAGTGCAGAAAGGTAAAAACTCAGGTGAGTAAGGTAGGCAAGGCATAGCTTATAATTCTCTAAAGTTTTTTGTTGGATTCGGAAGAATCATTGTACTTACCTTTTACTCTACACTGTCATGCTACAGCACAGGAATTGGATAGCATGCAAGCTGAGCTATCATGCTACCAGTATGGACAACGCCTTGAAGTTCCCAGCTCCGAAGATCCCCTACACATTGCATGCATTTCCTAACGTACGAAACCACTTCTCTCTATTGTTATACAGTCTTCAATGTAATCCCCAACCCCAGCCAAACAATGCAAGGCTCATTCACATTACGTTACTTTTGATGTTACGTGTTAACCTGAGCACTCCGCTCACTTGTATGCTTCTCTATACGTATTCCCTATACGTTGACCAAGTTAGTTCGCCGTGGGCCCTCTCCAAGAGCAGAAGAGTTAATATTTTTTATACCCAGTTACTTTTGTAGTCTGCTCAAGGTAAAAGTTTGTTTTGGTTTCGCCAATCATTCTAAGAAACTGTCAGACGCACCGCTCAATAGTTTGTAGACCTTTCTGCCAAGTGCATTCTAGTAAACTCCTCACTACTCTAGCATGTAAACATGGTTCAAATCAATACGAGTTCCAATTTGAGTCCCGATGTGGAATATTGGATCCACTTCTGAAATCCGTTTGGAATGGAAGTGTGAGCTGAGATGTACGGGTGACAATAGGAATTGTGTTCAGTAGCAGGATGGCGGAGACGCTGAAAGGAATGTCTTGGAATTGGCGAACTCGGAATAGAACACCGTCTGCGGATTTAGTTCCCAAACCAAAGTGGAAGTGGAATCTGCTGGAATCCAGCCTGTTGTCTGGTTCCAGGAAGATTCGTACAAGTGGTCTTCTTCTGATCTCCGTCCTTCTCTTCTCCGGTCTAATTTCAGCCATTTCCGCTGACTTTTCCGGTGGTTCAATTCTGGTTCCGCTCACTTTGGACCGGGTTGGACTGCCTTACTACATTAAAGATGATGTGATTGTGGAGGAAACGGGTGAATTGACAATTAGGCCTGGAGTTCAACTACTTTTTGCACCTACCATTGGGATTACTGTGTTTGGACGACTCATTGCAGAGGTAAATTGGGTTCAAATATTTTTCAGCTATGTTACATATTTAGTTTGTACAAGAACAAGAAGCATCTCAAATAAATTCTCAACCATCATGATTTACGATCCGATTTTATCATCGAATAATTCATTAGTCCGGGCCGGGCTTGGGCATAAACAGGGACAGGGGGAGTAAATTCTCTTATCTCAATTAAACCGGAGCGTGGCCAGATAATCAGTAAGGTTATGTTACACTTTTGATTGTTCTATGCAATTGAATAATACCCTTATATTTTGGTAGAGCAAGAGCAGCACTTGACCCCGTTTTACTTTCTTTTTAAGTCTAGATAGAGATAGAAGGATCCGAAATTGTGCAAACTCATATTCATCAATTCATTTCAAGTATATTGTAAAAGCTTTTTATTTATATCGGCTGGCCATAAAAAATGGCGGACGTTTTCTTCTCAGACGTTTTGGGCAGAAACTAATTTCATCTTGGCTTGGTGAAAGTAAAGTATCTCGCTCGGATTCTGCGACAGAACCTGGTTAACACAGCCGAACACTTCCAAATCGCCATAAGTAGTAAAATCAATTTATGTTTTCCGTTAGGCGTTTTATTTTTGTGAGTCGGTTCGGTGTGGGTTTTACACTAACCCATTTTAAATTGGGATGGGCTCAAAGTTATACAATTTTTTTTTTGCATTATCTGGATCAGAGGGTGATTTTGGGATTGATTGGGTGAGTTGATGATGAGCGTTGCCATGTGTGAGGTGTTAATGCAGGAAGTAGTGCGTCCTTTCCTGTTCGAGATAAGAATGGCAGGACTGAGTTTATTAATATGGAATCCGGGGGTAACACCGGTGATCATTTGGCTGTGAAAACGAAACACGATTAGTTCAATTCCTTGTTTCCAACATTTTTAGCTGTAAAGCAATTCGCATCTGAGTCAGTAAGCACACAAAACGATAGCCCTTACTCCAAACACTTGTCATTTCAATTCTTGGTCGGTGCATTATCTTGTGAAGCGATAAGCTTTTGTGATATATTGTACACACATGTGATACGGTTGATTGTTTAAGCATTTAGTGGTTAGATTCCGTCAGAGTTCGCTTTAAATAGACATAACGGGTTTTGATTTTGAGTGACGAAATGGTACATCGAGATTCGAGATTTGTTGATTTGTGGTTCCATATTGTATTTATATATTTTGAGACTCCATCCATCCATTAGTAATACTTCAATGTTTATAACGTTATGTTAAATTCCACAAAATTTTTCACAAAGCAAACTCGAACTCGAGTGAGTAACCGATAGGGAATTCAGAAAAGGGAAAACTGGATTTGGACTAATGACGCGTCACTCGTCCAATTTGCATCTATGACTCTATGTATCCCGATAAAGTGCGTATGTATAAAAGTATTTCTCATTAATTATAACATTTCCAAAATTTTGTATTTTGTACTACCATGGTAGGTACCACAGCAGTGAATTCGAATGATGCGAATAAGCGAACTTTGCAATGGATCTGGTTACTTTTTTACTAGACAAATCTTGTATTCTCTAAATGTCGGAAGACTTCACCTTCACCTGCAACCTGCAACATTCTAAGACAGGTTTTCCATTACTTAACTCATTTGCATAATTTCAAGGATGGCAAATAGCAATGGCATGCAAAAATTTTAGTCTCATGGAATGAAACGAATTATTATATTAGTCGGTTGTCGGTTCCAATCCATGCGAATTACGAACATTTTTGGTTGCTAATATTCATATTCATTTTTCAGGAGCAGCAGGTGTTTATTCACTGCTATTTTAAGTGGATTCTTAATCTAAGTTCGATCAAAGCAATTCAAAAAACTTTATAATAACGTACTGATTTCGAAGTTTTTGTATTAAGACATATTAATTCAGAACAAGCTTCTGACACTTGAACTGAATTCATCTAGGCAGTATTGCTCAAGTTAAATTTCATTAACATTGCATAACACTAAAAACCAAAAGTTGTTAAGTATATGTATTGGCAATACCGATTCGTAATCAAGAACATATGGCGTGACGCTAGCTATGTGTGCACGTTACATTTTCCAATGATTGCTGATGAGTTCAACTGTTAAAATATTCTTCCTTGCAGATTTCAAATATTTGATCCAATTAATTAATACACACTAAATATATCTAGATATGTATGTTCTGCTTCCAGTCCACTTCCGGTAATTCTCTACTCCGTCTCGTACTCGTACTGTCATGTCATATGATTATCACTCCCCGTTGTCCGTGATCTAGTTTCCAGTTTCCACACTTACCGTTTGATTCACCTGAACGTACCCAATAAGCCGGAATAGGCCACCGGTCGACTGGATTAGTCACCGGAATCACATATCCCACGGTCGATAAATTAGACATCAGCTGAATAAATCGTATCACGCAACTCTCACATCATACAACATTCTGATCTTCAAATTGTTGGGAGTTTAATTCTAATTCTATTCCAGTAAATTGCATGTTACACGAGGTAATTGCCACAATTGATTTGTACATGAGAATATTTGATAGAAATTCGAAGTAGATATATATTGAGCTTGTGTTCAACTTGATCAATGTCCACCATTAATTCCAAATGCCACTTCCACTTCTAAATGTCATGTATGCAAATAAAACATCTTAAAATGGTTATAAATGGCAGATCTCAGTCAGCTAATATCATATTAATTTTATTCGCATTCCTGTGAAATACTCGTAAAGTGAAGTTTTTTATGGAAAATAGAAGCTTAGAATACATGCACAATCTGTTGTTTCGCTTAGAACAATGGATGTGTATCCCATTCCTGCATTCTGTGATACTTTCCGTTTCCTTCCTGAGTATCTGTTCGCACGCTAATTACGAGCAGAGTACGTATTTGTTTTTGTAGTTAGTGGATACTGTGAATGAGTCAGAAATTACAAAAGCCATCAGACATGTAAAATCATGAGCAACCATTCATTCGGCAAGTATTGGTGGGTGGGCACGACCTTGGTCTTAGTGCATTCGTATGACTCATTCAATTTCAGCTTCAGTGTCACCAAGTCTAATCATAGTTGTCACACTATGTAAACACAGATTTTCCTTTTTCCGGATACTCCCACCACTGGGTGGAAGTTATTAGAATCTGGTAAACCAGTCGAAGCTCCAATTGTGAAGTGGAGAAAGTGCCACAGTGTCGTGTGAGCTCTTGTATTGGCTTCCAGTCTCGCAAATTTTCGACCTGGAAAATTTTTTGGAAAATTTTAGTCTAGATTTCCGGAACTCTCGAGGAATCTTTTGGCTAAAATCTAGGTAGTTCAGGTTTAGATTTTTTGAAATATTCATGGGAGATGAGTCAGACCAGACTTAACACTACTGAAGCTAGCCGGAGCTTATTTACACGGGACTTTCTCCACAGCAGCTCACAGGATTGAAAATTGTAAATTACGCGTAACAGGTCCTTGAACAACACGCACCAGGTTGTGAGGAGTAGATTTGAATTTTTTGATGGACAGCCAAAATATAAGATACTGGATACTTATATTGAATCACGTGTTTTTTAGGAATATAGCCTATGCTGTCTATTTTCTGTCTTATAGCCGAACTATAAAGATCAGACATCGGACACTGAATAAAATAAAAACAAAATTCTAAGTTTATGAAAATATGTGGGCACCGTTTGGTTTTGGCGATGCTAAACATTCGACCCATGTAAAAGAGTATACTTAATCGAATGAAAAAAATAACGTATCATTTCTTCATCTACCCGACCACAATATGCGTAAATTATAAAAAAATATACAAAATAAGTATGCATGTAAACTGGACGAAATACAGATTGCAGGTTACGTTAAAGTGTTATGAGAAACGGATAACAAATCCCTGTAACTCCTCCGGAGAGAAACTCCAAGCAAATACAGAGAAAGTATTATGCCTTAATAAATATGTAAATGTAAGTAGTGTAGTCACAGTCTCATAATCATGGAGGAACTTTTGGAATCCTTAATTCAACCATGTAATGTAGCTTCTGTCTCTGTCCTCTGTCAAAGATCACAGACATAAGCCGAAATGTACACAAAACATTTGTTTGCTGGCTCATACCGAGTAAAGACAAATACATAAATCTTAATAATTTTGTTGTTTACGAAGTACTTAATCTCAACATTCTAAAATACTGGATAAATATCGTTGAACGAGGAAACTTCTATGAGTCAGTTTCCGAAAGGACCGGAATATTTGTATTTGTGAACCAAAAAATGCAGATATAAAGATTAAGGGAAAAGTGGCGGCCCGTTTTCATCCAAATCCAGACGCTTGCTGAAATTTTTGTAATATTCACTTCTATTGTCGCTTATTTTTTGTGAATATCATTATATACCAACTCAGTAAAAACATATTGCTAATTATCTTGTAGTTTTGAACATTTCTCATGTGATTCATTTATACACAGTATTTAAAACTTGAGCTGATTTAATATTTGTAACACTACTCTCCTTCAACGCAACAAATGTCTCAATATTTTTATTTTATTTTGGACTTTGGTCTCAGTCTTCAAAATAATGTTTGTAGACTGATACGTAGCATGGTGCCGCTGCTGCTCGGTCGTTCTTGAACACGAAACATGACTCATTTCAGTAATGTAAACATTCGAACCATAGAGGTAATAATACTATATATACAGTATTAGTACCTCTATGATTCGAACAGTCAGTCTTTTTGTATAAATTATGAAAACTTTAGTTCATACTTATCTATGTACTGTATTTATAAATACCTTCGGAAACTTCAAAAACTTTTCCTAGTCGAGATATTATCACACCATGCACTAAGTTCTACCAAATTTTTTGAACAAAAAATTGAATTTGCTTTGCATGGAAGTAAGTCAAATATATTAAATATTGAGCATTAAATGAATTATATAATTCAAAAAGGTTCCACTCTTCCACGATCATTTGATATGCTCTGCTCTGTGTTGATGTGCGTAATAATTTATATGCATTTCATTGAATTTGTAAAGAATTTGTAACTTGGTTTAGACGCATGTTAAATTCAGATCTAGAATAACAGGTAATTATACTTGGTAGTATGCTGAGTGGAACGAAACTGCAAAAATGGTTTTGAAGACGCCATTCCATAAGTACATAAGGAAAATCGAAGAAATATTCAAAGCAGATGAAAATTGAGCAACTGGATTTATTGAATCTTTGTTGCGAATTTACGACCCTGGTAATTTGCTCAAATCTACTTCAGTGCAATATTGAATGATTTGCTTCATCGGCATATCCATTAAACATTGATCAAAGACATCAGTTTATAGCGCTGGGTACGCTTTTCCCAAAGTAAGTACGAAAAATATGACAGCCAAATAGGAAACAAAGGAGCATGATAGGATAGGGACGCGAGAAAGATGCTCGTTAACGCTAGCCACAACAGATGGATGGGTTTCAAACCAAAAATGCTATTCGTACGCAACTAACGACACCCAATTCGCCGTTACATTCTTTGTCTGCCTCACGTCTCGCACGTCCTGCAATTCTGGTCGTGATTCTCTGATCTTAAACTTCAGTCTTACTCAGGTTCTACTGGAAACGAGATAGAAGTTTATGTTCAAAGGTGTTTGCACAGAAAAAAAGGTTTCTTTGCCATTTATTTGTACATGAACAGTACGTACGAGATAGGAGTTTGCATAAACCTCAGGGTTCACCACACCATTCTGCTCATCTTCTTTGTTCTAACGGTCGATTCTTTGAGTACTCATGTGTGTGAATTGAATACCCTATGTTCGAAGATTTCAGTTTCTATTCGCATGGTAATGCTTTAATTCTGTGAGACGAGATAGTTTCTTCAAAATTCAGGTATTCAATTATCCCTGGAACGCAAAGACGGCCAAAAATCACAAGGACTGAAGTGGTTTTATGACCCTGGAAGATGTAGTTCATTCATCGTAAATATAAATCTTGGACTTTGCCTGTCAAAATTTCATTTACCCGATGAATTATGACGACTTTCAGTGCCTATGGCCTTACGACATGAGATTGGTTCTAAAGATTTTTCTTATTCAATCTCACTCTTGTCTAGCATTAGCATTACTAACGCTTAACTTTCCATAAGTTACCCACTAATCGGAAATTAAGTCAAAAAACAGGAAATGCCCTAATTGTCAAACAATTCACGGGCCCAAAATAGACTTATTGTCGGTAATTGGAAACTTTGAAGGAATTTAAGCCAAAACATGGAAAATGAATTTTTTCAGGATTTTCTTGCACTTCGACGTAAAATATATGTTTTTGACTTTCGGGCGGAATTGTTGATGTATCTAGAGACTTGGAACGATATTTCTAATTTTTAGAATATTTATCATTTAGTGGAGATGCAAATGTTTAACTTTCAGCCTTCGGGCCCCTCGACCTCTCCTCATGACCAATTTCTAGAATCGCCACTGTTTGACAGTTTGTGAACCTTCGCATAATTACGAGTCATTAGGTTTCTTGATACACTTGACGACCAAACCTTGCCCATTCAAAAGTCCTAATTGCTCTCGCTTCTGCAGTGACAATGGAAATAATAACTGTTTGGAGGTCCCACTCCTTCTGTCTGAAGAAAAAAACAAATAATAGCCATAGACATCAGAGTAATTTTATACTTTCAGTTCAGAGACGAATGTACTCCTTTTTGTTCCCTCCAGTCATTAGCCATTATGGTTCACACATCAGGTTGTTCCTCGTTATGTATTCCTCATATTCAGAAGATAAGGATGGGAGTTGAAACAAATGTATCTTCTTTTTCTGTTTCGTGTCTCCAAAGAGAGAACTCCAAGATACAGTAAGATCAAACCCGTGAAGGAGGACAAAAACGGAATAAAGCTTGTGCTTTGTACGAATACTAAAGTATTAGGATAATTGTTTTCGGTACAGCACCGCACTCTTAAATTAATGTTCGCATCGCGAGAAAATCAGACGGCATTTTTTACTATCTCGTTTGCAATTTAATGCTTGTATCCCGGTCTGTAATCGTAATCTGTGATACTTTCAGATGAGATGATACAGTCACAAATTGTAACACTACAAATCACGAACAAACGCCTTTTTACAGTTAGACAGGATCCTCAGATTCGTTCTACTGTTGATACCTCGTCATG
Source organism: Ceratophysella granulata (assembly GCA_034694905.1). Lineage (NCBI taxonomy): Eukaryota > Metazoa > Arthropoda > Collembola > Poduromorpha > Hypogastruridae > Ceratophysella > Ceratophysella granulata. The sequence goes on along the minus strand of JAQFYU010000864.1, from coordinate 8,804 downwards.
CAAATTCCTAGTTCCGAGGAGGTCTTTGTCTTTCAGATACTATAAGATAAGTTATATATCACTGAAAAGAGTCAGGTGGGGCTTCAAATTTCTTTTGAATAATCTATTGTATTCTTAAATTTAAATTCATTCAAGAATTCGAAAGTTTGGCATTACAAGTTATCCACAATTTGCGACAAATAAAATGTGTACACAAGATAGCAGGACTAATAATAAACTTGATTCCAAATTCCAACTTCTAACATTGGCTGCACTTCTGAGAAATACGGAAGACGCAAGAGAGCATCTGAAGCGTGGCAATTTCCTTGCAAAGAGTGAATCTTTGCCATCCCATTTCTCCTTTGTTCTTTTATTTTCGCAAGGAAAAGAATATTTTCTTCTTGATGAGAATGCTATTAAGGAAGTAAGCTTGAGTGATATAGCTTCTTCTCGGAGTCTCGTCGAGTCTCGAGTCCCCATCATCACTCCTGCAATGCAATGTACATGTACCCAAGTGACATTAAACTTTTTCTCTGAAAAGGATGAAAAAAGTAATTATAATAATGGAAAGACGAAATGGCTGCTATTGAACTGAAGTAGGTTTAATAATAGTCGTCTTGCTATATCCTCAGTTTGAATTTATAAAAGTGCAGATCCATCATGTGTGTGTGTATGCACAAAAGGATGAGTAAGGTTAGCTATCTATCTACGAGTTCGAATATGAACGTCAAGAGTCGTCGGCAGAACTGAACTTCATGCTTCTTGAAGCGCACTTCCCTTTGAGTCCGCTCTGCCTGAACTTCCTCATCTCATCATCGTCATCCCAAGAATTTGACTTCAGTCTCCGAACATTACATTAACGGACAAACTCCGAATTCAACTATTGAATGTCACATCAGTTGTTCCGAATTGTACTACGCACGCAAATAATAGTTTCAATTGTTCGTAGTATTACAAATTACAATCAATAAACTTCTCATGATGAATGATCTGATCATTCATCATGCGCGTATTTGATTCAGTACGTACTTTATTATCAATAGATCAAATAAATTAAATATTTTCGATATTTGTACTTACAATTACAATCATCACTCCGTGTCCGAAATCTGTTGCATTTTAAAGTTGCAACGAAAGCACAACCGCCGCCATTGCCATTCAAGAATTTTTTACAGGTGGCTCGTATCGGTTCGCAAGAGTTCCTTTTGTAAACCGCTCAGAGAATCATATACTTTTGGAAGGTCACGTGACATATGTTGTGACATTGAACCGAATGTAGTTGCCTGAAAACGTATGTGACAAGTTGACTCTATACTCCCATGCTTTTCTAAGCCAAGCCAAAGCCACACATGGCACATCCTTTTACAGTCAAGACAATTCGGCTCAGCGTCACAAACGTATGACACGTGACCGTTCATAATTCGCTGAACGGTTTACAAAAGGAAATCCTCCTACCGGTGCGGTGGTGGCTGGACAAATAAATATTTAATCTACATAGTTTATATAATTATTGTAGATTCAAACACCGATAGTTTTATGCTTTCACTGGTATCTTGCATTTGCATGAGATTGGGGAATTAGCTATGGACTGCATATGAAAAGCGTCTGCTTTTAAGCATCTATAAACGTCAAGAAAAATAACTTTCACTCTTTGACTTCAACTGAAGGATTTCGATCATTTGGTTGCACTTTGCAATAAACATGTTTTGATTTCGTTGAGAAATAGGCACTTTTATCACCGAATTATGCGTGGCGCGTGTCGAGAGGTCGTGTATCGTAAATCAACAGTTTTCTTGTGCTAAACAGTGACAACAATGAGTAGTAATAGTTTCGTTTCCTTAATTATTTTTTTGAAAAGCATTTTTGTTGAACAACCGTAGCGAGAATGAATAATAATATCAATTTATTACAGCTCGTGATCTATTAAAATAGAAGGGTTTAATCAAAATTAACGAAATTCCTATAAATGACGTCAAAACCAGAAAGAATTTTAGAATATTAAAAGTATTTGTGTACATTTATCTTACTGTGACGGATTTTGATTGCAGTACTGTATTCATCAGCAGAATGCCTTGTAAAACTGCAATATTAATTATCTTCTAATACCTACAGTCACGAATCACGATTGGCGCATAACGAGTCTTGTAATTAACTACATGGACCACCTGCCAGGTACACATAATATGAAATACTTTTGAGAACGTGCACAGTACACTGTAAATGTATAACATAGGTATTATAAATTTTCAAAGAGCGTCAGCCGTTCGTTCGAATTGATTGAAACTTCCGGCTTTTGTGTCTAAGTTAAAATAACCATATCCCAGATTTTCGAAATTATAACTACATATGATTATGGAGTAAAACTATTTCATAAATGTCATAGAAGATTTCACATTTTCGTACCATGTTGAATGTTGAACGTTTTAAGAATTGTCGTATTGAGATCTTCAGATTGATTTCTTTTACTTAGGTAATATTTATTTATTCACTTTCTGGCTGAAACGAATGACAGAGTTTCCTCCAGTGTCCTCATTTACCCGTTCAATAGCAAGGCGGCATACATCATCCCCCGAGAAATTATCAAACAATCACAATATTGGAATAGTACAATAAATTTTATTCAACACAGAATTACCTCGCTACTATTTAATGCCGTAAATCCATTCAACGTATTTAAGCTTTTTCCTCTATAAGTATATGAATTAGAACCCTGATATGCTCAAGTCCTGTTCCGGTTTCGCTTGATAGCACAAAAGGATCATTTTCCCACTAAACGATGAGCTTTATAGTTAAATAGGATACGATATACGAGTACGATGCGACAATTCCAACCAACATTTAGCAAATATTGAACTTCAGAAATGGATCAATGAGCTTAGAAACCATTTAACGTTTCTTTGTCATGAAATACAAGCTATAGCAAGGTATAACCCACAGTTCTGTTCGAAGAAAAAAATCGACAAATCCCATGACACTAAAAGTTAATTGAAGCCAAATGACTCGTATCTTTTACTCGTATCTTCTTTTCTTGTACGGAATTCGTAAGTTTTCTTTGAATCTAACAATGAATTTCTTTTGCATTTGCAGGGTAGCGAGACTGAGCGAATTTTGATGAGCACGTCCATGAAATCACCGTCCTACAATCCAGGAAGACTGATTACCGATAGGAATAATGACAATCATAATTTTTTCTCAACGGTGGAGTACACTACAGTAACGGAACGAATTTTGACCCTCGACCAAATCCCTAGTACCAATGACAACGACGAAGCTAGTAATAGTTCCATTGGGAGGACACAGCGTGCGACGCCGGATTCGTCGGTTGACCTGCCCTCCGTCCGACTCACTGAAGGTCCGTCACCCTTGGTCGGTCGTCTTCAAATCTACCATCGTGGACAATGGAGATCCGTTTGTTCAAACTCTCGGAAGTAAGTTGGACTGTCTCCATTTGCATTCGCTGAACCGGAAATCTCGAAGGCGAATTCCTCCTACTAATTAGGATTATCTTCTGATCTGCTTACAGTTGGACAGTTGCTGACATGAGAACTGTGTGTCGGGAAATGGGATTCACAGGGGGTGAGTACTGGACTTGGGTTGACCACTTGAATGCCACCAAACAAATGTTATGGGAAAAGCCTCAGTGCCAAGGAATTGAGCGTCATCTCAAGGAATGCACAAACTGGGCTGGTCGTCAACTAGGAGCGGGTGTTTGTGGTTAGTCACGCCGTAATCTGCTTCTTCTGCTTCTTTTAAATGATTTTTTAAAGACTAAATTTTGTAACGATTGTCATTTTTCTCAGATCACCACCCGAATTTGGGCCTTCGCTGTGACCCTTACCACATCTTTCCGTCCAGGGTGGAGAACCACTGGCGAGGAATTCGGTTTGAAAACGCCCACTTCCGAGAAACTTACACCCACGATAATACGCTTCGTGTCAAGGAGTCTCTATCATTCCTCAAGTACGTGGACATTTTGTATGCGGGAGTTGGAAATGGATACAACGTGTCGTCTGCGATTGAAAGCATCGGAGTCCCGCCTTCAATGACTTTCCTTCGAGTGGAAAACTCTGCTTTCAATGGAATCAACATTACCAACCCGACAACAACTGCTTTCATTCGGAACTCTACAGTGAGCAACAATGCCGGTAAGGAATACGTGGGAAAGTGGAACGAAACGGAAAATGGGTTTTATGCAGAAAAGAAAGTGGGCGAAAACTGTATCTGCGTGTGTTCACATTTCCGTTCTGAGAATGTGGATACAAAACGCTTTCCCAGAAGCAGATGAGCAACGGCCTTTAATAGTCTCGCTTTCATTTTAATCAAGTGGTTTCTCATTTCAAAGTGCTGCTCAAATAAATTCAAATAGCTGGTTCACGGTGGCATTTGGCAATCGCTACAGTTTTTAATTTAGAGCTTCAATGACAAAGCTTAGATCCTAGTAGTAGCTTTAATGAAAAGCTTTGAACTGCGAAGTCTTCACAGTAGTTCATTCAACCACAACCACGAAGCAATCTATGTAAACGTGGTCGGAAACAAAAGGCAAATTCAACAAAAGGTGAATTCTTAAAATGAATACGGAGAAAATCGAGTAACTTGAGCTAAGCTACAGGTTGTATCCAGCCATATTAAAATCTTTCCATGATATACTGTCTGGCAAAAACAGTAATGGCAATTGTTTTTGACAATATGCGGAAACTGAACCCAGGTCAGAAAATTTGCAAGTCGAGTGTTGTATCCAAAACGCTAAAATATTTTTTAAATATTGCGTTGTAAATAATTAACAGGATACAAATCAAATAATGTTCAGTAGAAATTTAAATTGAGTTTTGAAAAAAATATCCATATTTTAGAAAAAGGAACATAAATTTGCTCAAACAAAGGAATAATTTAATTAGAATATGGAAGATTGTTAATTGGCGAATCCATATGTGTCGAAGACCGACTCCCAATGCTTGCATTTGTTAATCACCAAACATCAAATAGTTGCAGTATTGATATTGAAAGATGAAAAAGCAAAATTTAATTGACCAACAAATGCAAGGTTTAAGAAGTCATTTTTCCTCAATTTGATTATCCAAATATCGCCAACAAGGTTTTTGCCAATTTGCTTCTCAAAAAATGGTCGATTAGGTTTATCAGTTTACCCTTTAAATCCTAACTTTGTCACCACCTGGTACGAACATTTTCACAAAATAGTGGATACAGTCTGCACGTGTACGTAACGTACCTTTTTTCTGGATTTAAATAATGGATTGAAATTAGAGAAACGAATCCCGTCTAAAAAAGAGAGAGCAACCTTTCAATCTATTTTTCAAGCGTCTTTGAGATTAAATTACACAGGCTAAAGAACAAAGCAAAGAAGCAACACTTGCTTTGCTGCTTACCACGTATGTGTGCTATTGTAACATTATACATACATAAGTACATGCATGATTTGCTTCGGATAATAACGTGGCGTCGCTCCTATCATACAATCATCTCAGTTTCTTCTAAGACTCCTCTGAAATATTTCTCAGATCATAAATATGACTTCGAATGTCCATATTTAAATTCAGTCTTGTGATCGTTTGTCACGTTCTGCACCATTGACACTGGATACTAATCCGCACGAGACATATCTTCATGTGCTTTGCTTCCTTTGAACCAAATCTGAACACACGGAGCAAAGGGCAAATGTAAACAAGAACATGATAAGCAGACTATTGTTTGGAGCCGGAAAGATTTCACTCTCCGTTAGTATTTTTTACTTTGACTTGAATCGGTTGCTAGCTAACACGGGACGGAATAAATTGTGACTCATACAGCTCTTTTTACAATTTTATGCCTTGACTTGCCATAGCCTGACCATGATGATAAAACGCTAAGGAAGATGTGTGAAAATGACTGTAGTGAAGCTATTATTTGAACAAAAACAAAATAATCTGTTGCGCTAACGAAACTGTTGATCCTAGTTGATCCTGAAACCTGAAATTCAGATATATGTCATTTGGACGATAATGATCATATATTTCAACTTTCCAGGTTTCGGAATCTATGTAAATAGTTCTTTGAGTCGCTTCGTTGTTGAGTCGAGTCGCATAGAAGGAAATGGAGGAGACGGGATTCGATACACCTTCCACGATGTGATTCCAGATCAGAAATTGGACGGCCTAGACTCCTATGAACTCTGTACCGCTCCAATTATCAACAACCAGATTTACCCGATCAGACTTTACTTGGAACAGCATCAACGAGCCATGTCTCCTGCCACTTGCAAAAAGGTATACAGACCGGAAATGTCACGCAAAATACCGATTTAGCATTCATGTTAATTTGATTTTGATTTTAATTCATATTGTAAGGCAGTTTAATCTAATACAAAAATTCAATTTTATGGTATTTTGGAATCTAATAGACAATATTAATTTCTTGCCAATCTAGAAATTTTCAGTTCGAACTGGCTATGTCCTCACAATGCATTTCCCGTACATGACGAGCAAGGTGAACGATGGCGGGGAGCTACTAGTGTACGATGGACCTGACTCCCGTGGAAACCTGTTGACCACTGTTAAATTCTCGAACGAAACCTACCCACAATCCGTCACTTCCACCCGGGAGACGCTCTACGTTGAGTACAAGGCGAAAGCACAGAACCAACTTCTGCTCTACGTGGACTTGGGTGCTGGTAAAAGTAAGTTAATCTCATCTTGACTTCTAATTACTACGTCTTCGTCGCTCCATATGTTCCGAGTCCGTCTCAAGTCAAACCAAGAGATTATTATTTCCTACTTGGAAAGCTTTCTGGGCTTGGAGATGGAGAAGCTGGAGAAAGTCGACTTTCTCTGCCGGATCTGGTTTGTCTTCATCTCCACAAATCCTTTTCTAATCAAACAAGACACGCACTGTCCTCCTTTCTCCGCAAGAAAGTTCACGTATCACATCCTCCCCTTTGCTTAACGACAGAATAGAGACTTCACAGACGTGATTCAATTTTTAATGTCAAAATGTCTCTCTGCTAGGTTAAAATGTGTTAGTTTCTCAACAACGTAGGACAAGGATAATCTACTTATTTCTCCATGCCCCTTCTTATTAAGGTTTTCTGGGTTCTTCATTTTAAAAAAACGGAGGTTCTTCTAATCCACCTAGAACATCTTCTCCCGATTTTCCTCAGGGTTGCAGGAGTGTATTTTTTATTTAGCTTTCGGTCTGAAAAGGAAAAAATAAAAATGGGAGACAAGGATATATGGAATTTGCAGCGGTTCGTTGTCAAAAATTTATGAAGTTTGATTGGATTTCTAAATTAAAACTTGTTGCTGGTTTATTTTTTTATTTTTTTCTATACGCATAAATTTATTTATTAATTTATTGAAACCAAACGTATTTCAAAATACATGCAATTCACACAACAAAACATTAAGGACGTACACATAAATGGGAATAAAATTATGAGTAAGTAATTGAAAATCTAGGGTCCATTGCGGTTTGCGGTCTAGTTAAAGTTACCTATCAAGTGGCATAATTAAAATGTTTTTTTCTTAAATTAAAATAAAAACGAAATGGCGAGTTGGAAGGCGTCTGGGAGAAAGTTTTTGGACAACCCTTGCGTTAGTGAAAGGTTTCGCTGCTAAGTTCATGTGTGTGATTGTACGAAATATGCTGGTAGGTGAAGCTGGAGGGATGACCCATTTCTTTTCCTTTTTCCAGAAAAAGACTACGAGTTGAGAGTCTCCAACTCGGTGGTTGCATCAAATAATGGACGAGGAATCGCAATTGAGAACATGCGGAGTCAAGTTATAATCCACGAATCATCCATAAAAGAAAACAGCCACATCTCAGGAGTTCACATACTTGGTGGCGTGGGCCACGTCAACATCTCCAGCTCCGAAATTATGTCCAATGTTGGTGATGGGCTGAACATAACATACGGAGGTGGAGCCAGGAACGTTTCCAGATCTAAAATCTTAGCAAACACTGGAAGAGGAATTTCCGTCTGGTTCAACGAAACTTCCACCAAATTAGCCAGTGAACAGGAAACAGTTGTCGAGTACTCGGAAATTGGGAGGAATCTTGACTTGGGTCTTTTTGTGGGCAACTTCTGTGCCAATGCTGTGGTGAACATTAGTGGGAATGTGGTGAGGGAAAGTAAAAAAGCTGGGATTGAGATCTGGTCCTGTTGGAACTCAGTACGAAGTCTTACATTTGGGAATTTGCTTCGACTTGAAATTGGCCATAATCGATTTCTGAACAATGAAGATTTTGGAATCAAGTTGAACCCTCTTGTTAATGTAGAAGCCATTATTGAGCACAACTACTTTGCACATAACTCCGTGAAAGGAAGTTTGCTAATTGAAGGTGTAGATAAAAAGGAGCTCGAGACGCTCCCTGCCAAAGTTGAAGTGTCAAACAATGTTTTTGAGAAGAATTCTGGATTATTTGTGGTTTCATTGGGACTTAACCATTTTTCGCCAAAGCAGAAACTCCTGTTCACTCAGAACTTTGTACGCTACAATCGTATTCAAGATCCTTCTCAACTGAATCCGAGAAGCAGGGTATCCGCTCCAATTGTTGTCTCTTCAGCTAATGTGGATGTGTACAGAAATATTATTCAGAATCCGGACTCAGTCTATGAAATTGGTTCTCATATGCAGGATCAGAGTTTCGAGCTGAATTGCACTTTTAATTGGTTGGGATCCAATGAGGAGAAATCCATTTACTATCGAATATTTGATCGGAAGGATCGTTTCAATTTAGCCAAAATTACGTACATCCCGTTTTTGCTCAATCCAACGGATCCGAATACGGAAATCACAATGACAATGCCTTTGTTTGTTCCAACGTTTGACAAT
>JAQFYU010000863.1:0-18057 GCA_034694905.1 Ceratophysella granulata | reverse complement strand
AAAGCATAATTTTTGTGCTGAATCCAGCTCTCATTGCCTCTCATGCTAAGGCAAATTAGTTTTTCTGGATCGCTTTGTTATACCCATATAAGCCACATACTTCACTCCCGTTCAATTGCCAGTTCTCGTGATGTAAGCGATTTTGCAAAACCGAATGTTTTTATTAAATTTTTAAAAAAGGTTAGAGGAACATAAATGAAACTGTTTGCGGTTCAATAAACTCATATATAACTAGAGTAAAACGTGAGAAAATTTCAAGGCTGAACTTTTGTTCATGAGATACAGTTACATTCGCATTACTTATTGAGCGCCCCTCGTAGAACTGTACATAATAGAAAAATAAATAAAACTGTAATATTTTGTTGTAAAAAGGAGATTGACTTTCTTAATTAGCTCTACTTTTTCTGAACAATCGCTTAACGTAATTTTTGCAGTTTCTTTGCAAAAAGTCAATGGACCGTTACATGTCACAGCTATCTACTTAAAAATTGTAAGAGGATCGGTAGTAATTTTCTGAAAAAATTGATTTGGGCTCAGTGTTTTTTTTTTCAGGCCGCATACTTTTTCTAAAATTGTTACTGCGTGTGCTGAAGACCACCATATAGTCCTATTTTCACTTTGGACATATGGCTGTTCAATTTAGATGTAACGAGATGAAGAAAGTAGGTGGAGATTTCCATACGATTCGTCTTAGAGTAAAATACGATACTGTCGAAACTGAATAGATTTGATAAGGAATTTCCTCCCAGTTCCGAATCTTCGCGTTCACTTCTGCATTTCTACATATATACATACAATATGGCCCAGTTCTTGGGCTTAAATAAAGAGAAGCTGGAAACGTTCCTTTTGTTCTGGGAAGAGGGGACAGGCCTAACTAATGGTCCAATCAGAGGGAATGGACTGGAAGTTATTTCATTCCCTTTGGCCTCAGTTCCCAGGTGAGAAGCTACATTTGTTTTCACACGTTTCCTATTTTTCTGAATTGAACTCAGAACAATATTTCATGCATTAGCTCTTCCAAGCCAACTGGAAAGTAAATTAGAGTCATAATTTAGGTGGAGAGAGGGAGAGGAACAGGATTGATATTCAAAACTCACTCAGTGAAGCACATTATGCTGCACTTCCCTTTATCATTAGCCAAAGTCCTACTTTTAATTAAGAGCACAAGAATCATTTTCCTCGTCTAGGAATTTCGGGACTGAGGATGATGCCATGCTCGACTTCCTCTGCCTCTTTTCTCATTTTATGGACTATAAATGATGTTCATTAGTGGATATGGCGAGTGGAGCCTCCAACCAGGAACTGATGCTCTAAGCATTATTTATTTTGTTGATTATGCAGTTCCAGGTCGGCTAGCTGTCAGCCCACACAAATCTCTGTGGGATCGGATGCCGGATGGCGAGCACAATTTAAATCTGCGGAAATGCACACCGTTATTTATATACATAGAAGAATAGAAAGTTATAATTATCTACGAATAAAACAATGGAGGGAGGAATATCTGATGGCTGCAATGGCTGCAATGTAAAATTCAAGGGTAAAATGTATTTGGTGCTCGGTGATACGGCAAATACTTATAAGCGATTGCAAGCAAATCGGTATACAAATACAAATCCTTTTTTCACCATAATTAGACGTTCTGCACAGATATCTTGTTTGGATGTTTTTAAAATTAAAATAGGCATGTCTTTGATTTTTGTCTATATTTCAAAAGCTAGACTTTTCCCTGGAATGTTTTATTTTCCAAGATATATTTTGATTCTACGAGATGTGCGGCTTTGCTTAAACTTAAAATTAAAAGCAAATTAGTACTATACTAATAGTAATGTTTAACTTAAAATATTATTTATATTTTCATCTGATTCTGTCTCTATTTACACCTCCACCTACTTTTTTTGTTAGCCAAGCTAAAAATACTAATTTCAAGAAGCCAGTTAGCATTATTGTACATCTACGAAGAAATGAAATGACAATCGAGCCACTTCCGCAATGTATTTTTGGTTCGGATGTGAACACTATCAAGATTCTAAATCTTTGGGATGCGGAATTAGGATAAACTGAATTGTGTAGGTTTCTGTTGCCAAGAAACCATTGGTTGTTGGTAGTCATATTGACAAGGTTTTTGTGTGACAGAAGGATAGATACTACATCCCTTGACCTAGATACACATCTCTTCCTTTTAAACAGTGATTCCAGATCTATGTATTAATCGGATGTAGAAATAAAATAATAATATCCTGAAGCTACTTGACAAAACAAACAAACATTTCAAAATTCAAAAAAATGAGTTGAGTTTTAAATGGAGGAATATGCCTATCTGGAAAAACATGTCGAGAGTTACTTACAGGCCTCATTCTGTAACTCCAAACTCCAACGCACCACATATTAAATCTCATCTTGTCAAACCATACGCATAGCTTTATATATACAAGGATGCTCTGCGAAGCTTCTCTCGGGGGTAGAATTGAATGGCTGCCCAAACAATTGGACCGAGCTAAGAGCCGCATAGTATAGGGCTGAGGTATATATGTATATATATAGTGGCTGAACGAGTTTGTACCTTGTAAAATATGGTAAGCGAAACCACACCATGGCATGGCTCCAATCTAACAGGACTTGCCGTATTTCTACAACAGAATCGCGTTCAATTTCCACATTCAAGAAATGTGACTTCTCTAATTCCTGTTTGCCGTTAACGTTTCCTGAATGTTTATGCCATATATTCCAAAATTACTAACACAGGGCATCCGTAAATAAAGAACCAGGGTGTATTGTGCGTAGTGCGTATAAAAAATCAAGTATATGTACGGATTATGAGAAATTATTTTAAATTAATAAAACATGTACATAAAATCAGAAAAAAATTTATAAGTAGTGTTTTGGGGCTCAGTCTAATTTGACCCGTTACAAGAGGGCCAAGTGAACTCCCGAGCGTCATGTCACATGTCATGCATTCGGCAACAGACTCCGTGAAGCTGGACCCATTGAGAAGAAGGTGAGCGTAATTTAATTGGCTGGTAAAAGTTACGGGGCAGGGAGTGAGGCGGAAAATGCCTTTGGTTCAACGAGAAGATTTTCCTCAGAGTTTTCTCATCTTTTCACCGACTTTCTCCGTGTGTGTTCCCTTTTGGGAAGAACCGACGACTGACTGACTCAAGTCAAAGCATTTCAACCTGGAATCTTATTATGAGCCCGAGAAGAAAAGTATTAATATTCTCATGCCTCACAATTTCATTTCCGTTCCTTTTATCCTCTGCTCTTCCAAGTCCTCCTTTTTTCCCATGACAACCAAAACCTCTGTACTCAGATTCCTTTTCACTTTCAGTAACTCAAACTCGCATTTCCGGCTTCAATCCTAATTTAATATCATGCACTAGCATGGTGTTTGGAATATGTTGACATTCTAACACGAATGCAAATGTGTTCTGCGGAAAGATCAAGTAAATAAAATAGTGAATCACTTGCAATTAAGAATGGTTTGATAATTTAGGGCTAGTTTGATTTAAATGCTACTGCAAACTAATCCAAAGGAAATAGATTTTGAAAACTAGGCACGCGATGAAATAGTGATGATTTTGCGAATTTTCTTGACGATGAAAGTAAGAACGGGTCAGACTGTATGTAGAACTAAAAAATGGTCAATTAAAAATAGTGATTTAAGAATTGGATTTTCTTAAATTTATATGCCGCATAAGAGGCGAGAAATCGGGATATTAAGAGTTCTACACAACAGAAGAACAGAATATTAAAAAAAGAAAATTCGATAAAATCTTTAAATTCTTTTTAAAAAGTCTGAATAATGTAAATAGTCAATTATATAATTATACATTTACACGAAATTTTGAAAATCCGAATTAGAGGTTTATTTGATCTAAAAGAAAGAAGTGATTTATTCGCTGGTTTATATGCCAAATATTCAATTATATTTTCTACACCAGTCTGTTTCGGCACCTATTCATGGGCCCAAGTGTATCATGCATGGTTCGTCTCAGTACCCTGATTAGATCTCAATGCAAATAGTAAACTAGAATGGTCGAATTCCCAATTGCCATTCTTCATATAAGTAAAACGCATACAATAAATTTGAATTCAAACACAAACCAGTTTACACACCTTTAGGATGTTTTTATTAAAATCACAATAGGTTAATGAAGAACGGAATTTTCAGGAACAACATTTAGCTTCATGTTTTCATGTACATGGATTTCAATAATGACTTGTCATACGGCGCTCAGTACTCGATTTTCATTGTATCTCTTCAGTCGATTCAACTCAACAGAAGATCCATACTCGTATTTCGGAATTTTTGTGAGTGCTTGTACATGGAAAGTTCTGACTGCTTCCCAGTTCATTGGAACTTGGAACATTTCGAATTTGTAATTAAATGTGATCAGCAAGTAAAGTTTAGTTCCTTTTACTAGACTTGAGATCCTATCAAACTAAATTACTTATCGATTTTTTTTTTGATTTTATAAATTTTGTGAAGAATATAAGTATATGATGTATCTTTATAAAGTTTGATAAGAGTAGACTAAAAGTTGAAGATAATATAATAATAGTACGAGGGTCATTTCACAAGTTTCGAGTTGTAAAAGAGGTTGATATTTCAATAGCAAAAATTTTCTCCAAATATACAAGAATAATCATATTTTCCCAAACATTTGACTACAAATTTCAAAATTATTTTTTCTTAATTATCTTTAAAAAATATTTAATAGAACATAGAACTGATAAGTTTTTAAAAATGCTTTCTTTAGAAAAACACCATTTATTTCAAATTATGAGTCAATAGAATCGCCGTTTTGGTTGCACGACCACACATCACTCCAAACAGACATGCAAAAGTAAACGATTTGATTATTTCTAAACAAAAAACTAAAATTGTTTTTCGAAAAATTTATTTTGCACAACATTCTGAATATAAACTTTTCAAATCCGAATTTTCGCTCTTTGTTTTTACTGGAGATGCATGCCGACAACTTTAACTCGATAACCAACACTTGAACATCCACAGAAACTATTGAAACAACCCTCGTATTGGAAAATACCTCTTTTGAATCCCAAGACCAAAATACTGGGAAAGATGAGTGTCATGGATCGGAAGGATAATAATTGTGCAGAATTCGGAAGGAGTTTGTTAAAATCTGGGCAGGAATTCCTATGTCATATTTGACGAGAAGAAGTGAAAGGAAAATATAATTGAGTGAGTATCGTCTTCCTTTGAGTAACTTGGTTTCCCTTGTGAGAGTCTTGGGTTTTAAGCTTGAACGAACTGAGAGAGGAACACGTTACATTTCCAGTATTTGTACAAATTATGTTCAAGACAGAAAGTTAGCCTCACACAAAACGGAAGGAAGGTCGACGCTCAACTCCTATTGATCCATCTCTATTTACTTTTACTTTCCCTAAATTCGTCAAGCGAAACACACACACTTGATAAGATGGATGGGAGATGGGGATGGGACTGGGATTGCACTAGGACTTTGACTTGTACAGACCGGCTCAGAGACCAACTTCCCTTTCGGGACGGGACACGTAATGGGTCTTTTTTTACTTCAGGGTGTAAACAATTATTTGTACTCATTTTAAAAATTAGTGCAGTTAGTCGGCACCGGAAAACCACTAGACCTGCTTATTTAAAACGTAACCGATGAAAACTTCAATTTTTAAATATTTATTAAACTGATTTAAGATCATTTTCGGTATTTTTGAAATAATTTGTATTACGGTGAACAATTATACTGACAAAAGCGATATTTTGTGGAGGCATTAACAATTACTGCAAATTATCGTTGGTGCTGAAATCATACGTGGTTAAAATTTTTGCAACTTATTTTAAAAATCCAGGAAGGAATCTTTAATCAGCTCCTAAGATAGCCAAAAATTTTCAAGCTCTCCTTTAATTCGGTTATATTTTTAATTGAACATAATAGAAAGATGCTCAGACCTCTCCCTCGGATTGCAGATGTATTCAAAAGGTTGACAATTTTTTTGTATACACCCTGTATTTACAATTCTAGACAGGTCAATTGCTTTCTCAGTTGTTTGGTCTCATAGAAGCTGAACCTATTTCCAGCCTAGCACGTCACAACCGTTAAATTAGCGCCAAACTACGAAAATTCATACAAATAAGTCACGTGTCATGGAAGGACGCGCTGAAATTTAAATTTACTCACAACTCACAACCGTATTTACACTCGTTTGTTATTTTAATTAAGTTTTGGCGTAATGTAATTGCAATCACTTCACATCATTTTTGATGGGATTGTGACAGGAAATAAAATTAAAGTTAAATTCACTCACCCGCATTCAAGTTCACGTGATTAACAAATTCTGCTGAGAACCCACCTTTTTTTGACAGGAAGATCAGGTGAGCAATGGGCTAAATCCTAAACACCAGATATATTTACGCAAATTGACTTGAATTGTGCTTGTGATTTTTCGTTGCCTTAATTGTACGCGGGTATTTAGACCAAATAATATAAAAAATGGAAAGAAAGCATTTGACCTCGTCGAATCCTCAGAGCTCTATTGAGAAACTCTATTATTTTCTTATCTAAATAGTTGAGAATTTCCCTATGAGCCGATCTGCATATTGGTACTTAAGCTCAAATCTCTTTGTGCAAAATTCGTTGAGCTTCTTTAATAAGTGGGACGAGAGTACGGAGCGTGGTAGCCTTGCGAAGAAATGGATGAGCGAGAAGTTGTTCGGCTGACCAACGACTGTCCACATTGACAGTGAGACAGCGGTCAAGGAAGTCTTGGAATTCGGGTGACAAGTCTTTCCAGGACGGAATCTCAGGACGCCCCGTCGTCGCAATTAGGTAAAGAGCTCGGAGCGGCGTTTCTTTCAAGTACGGCGGCTCCCCGTCGATCATCTCAATCGCCATAATTCCCAAGGACCAAATGTCCACTTTGGCACCGTACTGCTTCCGTGTCACCACCTGAAACAAAAAATAAAGAAATAAATACAGACTTTTTGACTACGGAAATATTTTGGGACGTGAGCTGGGTTCAGAATTTGCATGACTGGATTGGATTCAAGGCACAATATTTGTGACTAGTGAAAAAGAAAAAGGGAATGCCATAGAAAAGTAGCTGAATATTTGCATGAATCCTGGTATTTTTATATCTGCCAATACCATTCGAATACGAACAAATACAATTATTGGAACCGAATCGTGCATGAAGAGAACGAACCGTTTAAATACTTTCATCCTTTGAACCCACTTTCCCCCAAGTTTTACATTTTCCCAAGAATCCAGCTTTCACTGTCTGGAACAAGTGTGATTTCATGGCTCAGGGTTGTAATAGTAAGGCTAAAACTCGAATCCATGTTCAATTGATGCTGCCTATTACGACACTACCGACACTAGCCACTAGCATTAAAATTCTGAGAAGGGAATAGGTTAAAGAATTTGAAACACTTAGCAATGAAGGAGGCACAGGGTTAACATGTGCCAAATGTTGAAATCTGTTCTGCCATTATTTGAATTAATGGTTTAAATCTGTGCCAAATTATTTTCTATTTCCATATTAAATTCGATTAGGTAGCTCGTATAATAATATGCAATATTGTGTATCCAATACAAAGCATTTCTGAAAATAACGGTTTAGGATCAATTAAAATTTTTTGATATCCGGGTACAAACTACGCAAAATCTAATACGTTGGAACCCATACGAAATATAAGAGACTATTACGGTTATGCAAAAAAAAATCTAACATATTATGCTAATAAAATCAGAAAATTCATCACTACACCAGGCATCCAAAATCTTTTAACGCAATATCTATTAAAATCAAGAAAACTTGCAATAAAAATACAATAAAAAAATTGTCTGTCAAAAATAGAATATTAAAATAGAACATACCAATCAAAGAAACTTATGTACGATATATGTATGAAATTAAAGAATTAGTCCTGGAACCACAAAAGTTGTTAAATTCTGGTAATTTAAAAAAAAAAACATTCAAAGTTGGCCAAAAATCTAAAAAGTTGATAGAACATAAATATGAAAATATACTGCAAAATCTTCAACCTGCTGAAATTAATTTTTTTTTCAAAATTTCGAATCTCAGCTAAAAAAAAAACAGTTTTCGAAAATTGTTGTTGCTGTTTAAATTTTTTATCCCTCCAACGGAATTTGAATTTTTGAATAATATTTTCAAAAATCTATAAATATCCCAAGATCCTTTAATCGGTTACATTTTCAATATAGCATATTCACAAGGTGCTCAGTTCTAGTATTTGGGATTTGGCTGAACTTTTGCTCAAAGCGGGTTACAATTAGGGTATTCACCACGGAGCGGATTGAAACGAGTTCTAAGACGAGAGGATCAAAGGCCAGGAAGCTCCGGGTGCAGGAATGCAGCCCGTCACTCGTGAGACGGAAGACGGAAGGTGTCTCGTCCCACCTTCCCCACTTCCATCAGCTACACTTAGGAGCTGATTGTTTAATTTGATTAGAGTCTGGGTGTAGACCACAGGGCTTGGAAGAGATTCCTAGGGAAGAAGACGTGGAGGCGGAGACAGAAGAGGGTCTTAATAGAATTGGACAGAAAACAAAGTAGGCACTTTCCCTATTCAGAATTCAGAACCCGGAATCTCCCGTCTTCCCTCCAACAAGGGACAACAGAGAGAGACTCGGTCCTTCTTCCGTCCCACTTTCTCCAGGCAGCAGGAAGTCCTTTTGTGCACACAGGCTTCTTCACAGCAGGTCCTCATTCAAGGACCACACAGCTAGCCATGGACTCATTTCAATATTCACTAACAAATGGACCTTCATACCCATTTCAATTCACACTTGTATTTCAATTCTCACACTTTCTCCACAGACAGACAGGAAATGCAGAAATGGACCTGATCAATATAACTGGGAATTCTAAAGAAAGCAGCAGGTCAAGAGGCTACTCAGGATAGCCAAACTGTAATTTTGAGTCTATCATCGATGCAGAATCGACGATTAACGCCAGATTTGACCATTTTTTTTGAAAAAAGTATTACAAAAAAGCGTATTAAGCTTACATCTTTGCATCTTATTGAAAATTGAAAAAAGTTGAACCGATTCAAGTCAGCTTGTATAATCTTCCAGTAGATCGGTTTTTAAAATTCAAATTCGGGGATATAAAAATATTTGTTTTTGGGTTTACATTATGCTAGGTTATCATTAATTTTGAGTTAGGTTAGGTTGTCATTGATTTTGGCTTCGCTTTCGTTAGGTTATCATATCATTGATGTTGGGTTAGGTTTTAGGTTATTTTAAGTCATCTTAGATTTTTGGTAAGGTTATTTAAAGTTATCTTTGAGTTTGGGTTAGGTTATTTTAAGTTATCATTGATTTTGAGTTTAGGTTAGGTTAGGCTATCTTATATCATTAATTTTGGGTTAGGTTGGGTTAGGTTATCATTGAAGTTGGGCTAGGTTGCTTTAGACTAGAAGAAAATCACTGATTAATTGATTTATTTTATTAATTGATCTCAAAAAAAGTATTTGCTTTTTGCGATAAATTTTGATAAAATTTGTTAAATTTTAGCTTGATTTTGATTAATTTCGATATTATGATTTTGGGTTTTTAAAATCCTGCTATTCATATAAATTTGGTGATTTAAGATTTTAAATTCATATGAACAGATATTTTCATTGGTTTGAATTTTAAGATTATAATAGTGTCAAAAAAATTTATCTTTTTATTTCATTAACAAGGAATAAGTGGCTGATTCTAGCCAATGATTTCGAATATTGCCATTTTGAAATTTTGACGCTCCGTGTTGAATGCAAATGGCGTGTACTTAGTTTATATTCCAGTAAAACACTTGACTTATGCCGTACATCGTAATTCATAATTTATAAAAACTGATAATGCTTAAAAATTGGCTAAGATATGTTTTGATTATTAAATTAATCTAGCCTAACCTAACCTAAATTAATCATATTTTTCGTTTAAATTAAAAAGAAATATATTTGAGTACCTACTCGAATTTACTGCTAAAAATGCTTCTCCCATTACTTAATGATCAATGTGACTAATAGATACTCGAAAAGATGAGAAAATTTTCACTCTAATCCAAATTGCATCAAACAACGTCATCAAGGACGCATTCCTGC
The DNA here is from genome assembly GCA_034694905.1 of Ceratophysella granulata. NCBI lineage: Eukaryota > Metazoa > Arthropoda > Collembola > Poduromorpha > Hypogastruridae > Ceratophysella > Ceratophysella granulata. Next base: position 7,949 of record JAQFYU010000863.1, on the reverse strand, counting down.
TGTTTGGTGACATACTTCTAATAATGTTGTGAGGGAATGCTGGAACGTGTCCTGGTTTGGATCTATCGGACTTTGAACTGGAATATTAACAAATAGATTGAGAAGTGAAGACTGTGGGACAAGGCTGGGGCGTAATTGAAGCTGAGGATATGAAATGAATTACAAGGCCTGTCACTTTTATAATTTTAATTAACATAAATGCAAAGTTTCTCCTTCCATTGTTCTGAGGTGCTGGAGGAAACGAAGGAACCTTGAGAACTGGAACAACCCGGCTTTTGAGCAACATAATCCCTCTCCCACACTCCACCACTGACTTACATTTGAACGTAATGAAACAATCCATTTTGTGGTAAACAATCCTTCGGTCTCAGGCTTTGGAGTTGGATTTCGACAAGGAAAATATCTGCTCAACTGCAGTTTCGACCAAGGTTCCGACCAGCAGAGAAATAACACCGTGAACACATATTAAATTTGAAAAAAGCATTGGATTTTAACGATTTTTTGAAAAAATTAGCCGCACGTAAATACTCATTAAAAGTGCATGTCAAATTAATACAAAATGTAGTGCAACGCTCAAATTGGTTATTTATGTATTTTAAAATTGACGTTTTGCGGGAAATTGAAACACAGGAAGCTTCAGCAGTTTTCGGAGATCATCACGGTAACACCACGCTATTTTTTGCCACTTATTTTCAAAATCGTCATTCATCGGCTTCAAAAATATGTAAAAATTACCAAACTCCTTTAATGGGTTATATTTTCAAAGAAACATAACTGTAAAGTTCTAGGTTCTTTTGTTCGGGCTACAGATTTCTGCTAAACTGGAACAATCATCGCATCCACCATGCATTCCGCTTCCTCTGAACCATGGAAGCGTTTCGAGATGGTTAGGTAGGATCATCCCATAGGTCACCTCTGGTAATACAGGAAAGAGAGAGCAAGGAGCGCAGTGGACGCCTGAGGCGGAATTCAGATAATTCATATTCATCCATTGTTTCAAATGTCAGAGTTGACACTACTACTGGGAAGGAGGAAGGGAAACCTGATCTGTGTTGGGTTCCGGAAAAGAAGGCGTTTGACAAGAAGTGGCTCGGCTGATGGAGCTAATAACATTATATTCGGCCTGTCACGTAATATTATCCATGTCTTTATCTCGATGTCATCTTCCTCACTCTGGCTGACAGACGCTGAGTATGCTCAATCGGCCAACTAACCTTCTTCCTTCAACAAAATGCTTAATTCCTATACGTATCATGTCACTATTAAGCGTCTGTAGGAAGCTATATTTATGGATTATGGATGCTCTATACAGATTTATGTTCCAATCAACAAGCGCGAAACAAAAAAATTTCCAGCGCTTCGGCAAACCTTATCTAACCTAACAATTTGGTAACTCATAGTTATTAACATTATTACAATCAAAATATTTCGCAAGGGCATTAGCCGACTTCCGGTGTGACGCTTTTAGGTGTGGCGCTTGTAGGTGTGGCGCTTTTTGCCTGACTTCAAAGAGCTCTTGAATGCCAAAACAATGTAGGGAATGTCAACGGAAATCAGGAGCTGTTTTTTGGTTGTGGAAGGTCCATGCGGTTATTGTCAAGTACTGAAATACGGCAAGTCCTGTTCAAATTGAGGCCACTAATGGATCATTTTGCCACTTGCCGTTTTGCACAAGGGGCAAATGCGTGCATCCACTTGTTGCACTATGCGGCACTTTACCCAGTTCGTTCTAAGAAATAGTTTTGGCATTCAATTCCGTACCGTATAAATCGTGGGCATGCATAAATGTAAAACTAGTTCTTACTATGTAGCTATGTGTATGTGTAGAGGGCTTAGTATTAATGCGGCAGACATTTAGTCGAAAAATGCTAGATTTTTGGCACTTTTTAGCACAGGTTTTTCCAGAATTTGAAATAGAAACTTTGGTCCGATTGTAGGTTTTTTCTCACAGTTTAATAGTAGATTTGACATTTTACATAAAAAATGTATTTTACCAGAATTTATAAGAAAATCTAAAATGTAACTATTCAAATCTTGACAAAATTCCGTTCTTAAACTCCAGACAATTCAACTCAAGACGATCCTTAATAATATAACATACATGTAGTTTCACAATCCGGTTTTAACAATAAAAAGAAGCTACACAAATATTACAAATTTCGATTGAATGTCTGACCGCTTAATTCGTAACTCTTGTAATTTACCCACTCCTGATTTCAGGTAGCATTCATCATATGTAGTTAACCGATCCTTTAAATGTCGCATTTTTACTCAAACCATTGGCAATATGTAGAATCTCTCAATATGCTTTATATAATTATTGAATTACAGTCTGTAAGGTCCTCGGACATAATGAATCGGACTATAAACCCCAAATAAAAAAAATAAAAAATTATTGAATTCTTCAATTCACGAGATTTTTGTCGTCCGTAATATAGAAGCACGGTTCCAAAATGGCTTCACCATTCACCAGGTTTCGAACATCAAAGCGTGCCTTATACGAGTACAGTTCAAATGGTGCTGAATAACTCTTTCGACCTTTCCCTCGGAAATATGCCCAATTACTGAACTTATTAGTTTTCCTATAATCGAATTTCCAGGTATTCGGTCCATGTCTCATCTGAATGAAGCCGAGTAGGAAGTGTGTGGGTCTGGATAGTCAACTGATTGGAGTTGGTGAAGTAATCAAGCCCATAAAGAGTGGAGCACAATGGAAATCTCTCTTTTTTCCTTCATTCTTTCAATAAAGTGCTTTCACAATATAGATTCCACATAAGAAGAGAAAAGAAATCATTCTTTCTCTACTTGATCGGAAGGAGAAGAAAGGATTCTTGTCCCTCAGTTTGGGTCCCAAAGAGAAAACGAGGACCTTGCCCACGCTGTGCTTCCTTCAGAGGCTACTACTCCTGCCAACCCAGATCCCCTATCAAAGTTGGAATTTGAGCCCCTGTACTTTCACCCAAATTACATTATAAATTACTTGGCTCTTCTACGGCTCGTTCTACTCGTCTCAGGCTCTATATTAAGGGGAAATGGCTGAGTGAAGAATGGAACTCAAACCACGACATGAGATCACTTTAGAACGACACTCTACAACAACAAAAATAAGGAAAGACCCCAAACAGAGACGGCCTTTTTCCAGATATCAGGCAGTCTATGCTACGGTTACTATGGAATTCGGTTCAGGACGTATGACGATTCTATTTTGAATTATTCCGCCGCAGAAGTTCGAATTTTACTACAATATTTCAAAATCATGGATTAACCAAAATTTTGATGATTTATTAGGTAGTTTCATAACATAACTGTGTTTGCTAACACTATACAGTAATGTCTTCTAAAAATGCTTTTGATGGTCATTTGTTTAAAAGTGGCACAGTAGACGTGGAACGTGAAGTTAAGCAACTTCTTCAGCCTAATAAGGATATAAACCCTTGTACAAGTACATCATTCCATGCCCAATTTAATCAAAGTTTGAGCTGTTTAATTAGGAACACGGATTTTACTGTTAAAATTTGGGACTCAACATTGAAATGCTAATGGAATATTCTTCTGCTTTACATTTAGTCAAATATTCGTTTATTTGTGTTGGACTCAACTAAATTAATTCAAATTGCTTGATATTTTAATATTCCAACATGTACAGAAGCTAGTAGAATAACGCTGGCATACATGCTAGTGAAAGAATGCTAAATGCGAATGGGTAAAAAAAATATTTTCATAAAAATTACGTTTCAACGTTAACATATCTCGCATGATGGGGATTCTCAAAACTCTCAAATCCATACTTTTATAGACTTGCATTTCTGTCGCAGACCGTCTCAGCTCCGACAGACGAGACAGGGCTAATCCAGCCATTTGAGGAACTCAAAAATATAGTATTGACATCAAAACTAGTAACTACCAATAGTTTGGGTCAAACGCATGTTTTTTACATTTCAACTATTGAATGTCATCAACGACAGTGGACCTATTGAAAATTTACGTTTATATTAAAAGTTTACGGGTATTTGCATACGCATAAGGCTATGTCCGAGAATATTTATTGGAATTTTGATGTTTAAAATCCAGTAAATCATCAATATTCAATAAACCTATAAAGTCACACCAATATGGCACTCAAAACTTGTGTCAATTAAAATCCTCTACCTGAAACTGAAATAATAACTTTCCAAAAATCCAGAACACTAAAATTTTCATCATACGCTCACAAAGCAAAGTAAATTACGAGTTCTCAGAACTATGATATTGCAAAGTTGATATATTGGAGAAGCATTCTTCTCAAAGAAAACGAGTTCAATGGAGACAATTACACTTCAATGAAGTTTGAAAGTTGAAAGTGTGCAAAAAGAATGACGAGTCGGGAAGAATGTGAAACGATCCAAGTTATATATGAGTAGGGGAAAGCTTCTCATGCCCTAAAATATGTTCAAGCATGGACTTAAATATGCACCAATAATCCCTATTATTACAAACTTCATAGCAAACGCTAAATGTTAAAAAACAGATTTTTACACAAAAATTCGCCTTTGAATATCAGAAACGTAAATGTTTGTTATCAAATCAAGTCAGCCAACTTGCAAAAATGCAAATGTTCAAAATTTAAAAAAATAAAATCAAACTGCTAAAAATAAAATATAGCCCCAAGCATCTGAAAACCTGTAATTAAAAAACAAACAAATACAAATTCAAAATGTATCAAACCTAAACAATCTAACAGAAGTGGAAAAAAGTGTTCACAAACTTGAAATTAAACAACAAATTAATAGCTACATCGAAATATGCAACAGTAACTCAATACATGCAGCTAAAAGTTTGGTTATTGTTACGTGTTTGACGTGAATCATAAAAAATGTATTTAAAAATGTACAGCCAGCTTCCCAAAAAATATTTGTATGCATAAGAATCCATTCACATCCATCCACACTACAGGAGACGAAGACTCGATTTGGTTCGTAATGAATGTCGGAGTCAGAGTCTGGCTCAAATTCCGAATACATTGCATATCTTTGACTCTGCCTAATTGAACTCTAATTGAATTAGTTCATCGAGAGCGGCATAAATAAGAGAGAACGTCAAGAAATTCATTAGGGACCAAAAGTGAAGAACTCCCGGATCAGAAAGCTCTTCGCGCGCACACACACACACGCTTGTATTCGTGTGGGAAAAAGGAGGAGAGAAAAGTTTGGAGTTTGGTCCATCAGGAAGTGCGATGGGAGTAAATACAATTTCTGTAGAAACTCCAGATACCAATAACCACCTCATGAATATGGATTTTCCTACCAGAAACTGCCAGGTCTTGGGCCGAGTCGACAAGAAACTCAGATTCCAGACTCCAGAATTTGAGAAAGCCTCCTGCACTGTCTTCAGCTGAGGGTTTTGAGGTTCAGATTCAGATAAGGAAGAAAATAGAGGATTCGGCTCGGATTCCCAAATCGGCGTGGAAATGAAAGGAGACATGAGCATAGAAAAGCTCTTTGGAAACCATCTCCTAAAGGTCCCATTTATATCACAATACCTAATTTTTATGAAGTGAGGCTCAAGATTGAGACGACTATAGAGAAACAGCCTGTGGAGGACCAGATGGTCCATTGCGTTATGACTTACTACAGACCAAAGTAGTCCGTGTCAGATCAGTAGTGCAGATTGAACTAATTGAAAATTAAACCAAATTTCGAAGCGGACTTTTCGGAAAATAGACAAATCTGGACAAAATACATTTATTTTGAAAATTCCGCGCTTATTCTAAAATTTACCAATACAGTAGTTCGCATTTTAAGGTTTTAGTTTCAATATTTTATAATTTTGTATTTCCAGTCAGAATTGACAAAATTAATTATCTGAACATCTTTATGCAATAACATACGGTACCTACATGTAAAGAAGCCGTTTTGGAAATTATATCGTATTCAAGTCGCGGGTACCCCACCAAACTTATGGAATTTTACAAAATAGGTCAAATTTCCGACCACGAAATTTATACTCATTAGCGAAGCCCATAAATCCTGGAATTTACGGTTTAAAAAAATTATTATTTTCAAATTCCAGAACTATTTTTAATACTTTATTCGTTAACAAGTCTATCGGAAGCTAACCCAGGTTTTAGTCATTAAAGTCCGACAAGTATCTAAAATTGTAAACTAAAAAATACACCTAATTTAAATCAGCAGTTATTCCCTGAGAAAATTTCGATTTTCTCCAATTTTGTTTAGTTTTTGCAGGGATAATTTAGATTTTTTTTATCTGGAAAATTTTACGGTTTCGTTTCTTTCAACTTAATACATGATGACATCGGATTAACGTCTTTCCTCGGATTTGTTTGAATTATTGGGTACATATGTGTATATTCGTCTAAACTTAACTGTGGAAAAAGGTAAGGTATACTTTGTTTTTTAAATTCTCGACATAACAAGTAAAAAATAAAATAAATATCGATTTTATTCCAAGATTTAGCTTTTGCAAACGCTGAGTCGCCAATTTTGAGCACAGTCAAGGCTAATTGAAACATATGGAATGGTACATGGGTCGTAGTCAACTAGAAAATCGTAAATCTAGAAACCTGAGTCCAGTGAAGTTAACTGTCATACTAACTATCTCTGTACGTGAAAACTGATTTTGAAAGAATTCAAAAATCAAGTCCTCACAGTATTGACAAAAAAGTGAAGAACTATCCTGCTGTCTGAACGCCTTGGTCTCCGACATAGTAAACATTTTCTGCGTATCTGTGACAGAGTGACTCTTTGGAGATAATTATTTTCCACGAGAGAAGAAAGCATCTTTTTTTCTTCAACTATCTCTTCTCTTCTCATTCTTCTCTGGATCTTTGCATCTTTTCTCAATTTCCATTTCTTTTTCCCATAAGGAATCAATTGGAGTGCGAAGAGCTTTGGGAACAGACCCTCCTGCTCCTTTCATATGTTTCAGTTTCTGTCCTCTCGTCCTGAAGAGCTTCCTAATTTCTAATCTCCCATCTCCAATAATGCAGGCTCAAGATGAAAGTAACTATTTGGAACTTAAAAATAGAATACGAAGAAATGCATCAACTTTCTCTTTTGTCATCGGAAGAGGAGACGGAGTGCTGTCTCACTACTCCGTATCGGAGAAAATCCGTCTGACGACAAAAATTGTATTTTCTCAATTTGGCGACAATAGTTTACAATGTGTCATGCAAAGTGGATGCGATAATTGTCCACCCATTGAAAAATAAGTTTGAGTGTGTGAAACTATTTTGAATTTAACTTTACCAAAATATTTTGTTAAAAATAAATGACTTTCAAAATTATGAATTAATTCTTTGACAAGGGCACCAAACAAATCAGCAAGTAACAGAGTTTTAAAAAAATGTCAAAATTCCTGGTAAAAGCCTTGCAAATCAAACAAAAAATTCACGTTCTTCTTCGAAAAATTAAAAATACATTTTGAACAAAAAAAAAAAGCAAAGTATAGAACATTTTTTGTATGCCAAAATATCTACTCGGAATTGATCTTACGTTATTCAGGATGCTTTAACAATTGTCCCTCTTTTGAAAGAAACTGCAATCTAGTATTTAAATTCTATTTAGAATATAACCGATCTATGCATTTTTAAGATTTCAGAAGCTGTGGATAGATCAGTTCCGTGATTTTAGAAAATATTTAAAAAACTAGCATTGATTTGCAAAAAACAAACAAACCAGAAACCAAAAATGATAGAAATTTGCAAAAATTGCTTGTGTTAATTTTTAATCGCGAAATATTGCCGTTAGGAGCTATTTTTTCCAATAATTTTCGAATATTTCAAATATGATCTTCAGTTTAAACAATTTTAAACATTCAGAAACTAATTTGATCGAATAGCATCTTCACCCAAATGCTAGTTTCCTATTGACATGGAACCGAAGAAATTCCCGAATGCTTTCTTTATATAAGGAACTGGGGCAGTAGAGCAGGCCTATTAGGCATAAGTACCA